>JASGAT010375050.1:0-11760 GCA_030220025.1 Chelon auratus
CCAATAGAAAGCCAAAGTTATATATTAGATTATATTTTGCCTAATGTGATTCCACAAAAAAATAATTGAAGTTACAATACTGTCCTTCATCAACCAGAACCAGCTTGACTGATTTTTGGCTGCAGATGTTAGCTTTACTCTGCTTCTCTTCTCAGTCTCAATCATCCTTTCAGCATTCAGAGCTGAGTGCTTTTGGCTTATGGCACAGATGTCTCTATCGGGAGAGACATGTAGTTTTTGCATTCTGGCAGACATGGAAGCAGACTAATGTACAGTGTGCCATGATACCTTTTATCTTAACAAAATGTCAGCCATTCTGGAAAGGTCAACACTTTTTATTCTCCACCAAGACCTGGGAATGTGAATGGACTTAAAAGCTGAGAGTTGGTGGTTTCCTTCTTTCTGGCCTGACCTCCACTAAAATCCCCTCCACATACACATACAGTATATAAACTATAATGACAGCTCTGGTAAGCTGTGAACATAAATGCACTGCTCACTGCATTTCAGAAAAACAACACATAAACACGGCAGTTGCTATTGCTTTGGCATGTCTAGGTCACCATCCTATGATCTCCAAATAGTCTATACGATTAATAGGGACAAACGTATCTTGAATTAGTTTAATACTGAGCTATACATGGCAACAGTATAACTGGCAACCATGAAATGTCTGGAATGTATCAACAACAGCCTTTGTCCAGAGTGCACTGTGGTCTCAGTCAAGGAGAAGTCAAGGAGAGTAGTTGCAGTAAGACAGCGGTGGAAATATGACTGAGAGTCGGAGAGAGAGAGACGTCTCAGTGGAGAATGGAGCAGCATTACCAAGCTGAACTACAGACTACAGAAAGTGAAGCTTACTGTTATCATGGAACTTGGAGAAAAAACACCAATGGTTATGTTTGCACATTACCAAATTGTGGCAACAAAATGTAACACCGCAAAGCCTTCACAGGCTATCTTTTGGAGCAACTAATGTCGTGGCCAGTTGTGCTACAAATGGATGAAGACAGTCCTGTCCACACCATAGACTGTAGAAAGATGGACGACTGAACAGCTCCTCCAGAGTGAAGCCAAAGCAAGTAGAGCTCCCCCTGGTGACTGGCTGCAGTATAGGTCATAAGCTCCACCCCCTCCATGATAGTGGATGGCACTTTGGCCAAACTAAATCACTAAAATACACATCTAACACATTTTTTTCCAGGATGGTTTCTGTCATTTTAGGTAGTTAATATAATACTGATGCATACTCAGGTGCCCCTTTTTTGGGGCACCTGAGTATGACTAAGGCCAATGATCCAGAATCTGGCTCCAAACTCTCAAGATGGCGCCACCTGTATCCCCAGGTAAATTTGGCCAGTGTAAGGAAGTGGGGAAGCATTGTCCATATTTATATACAGTCTATGATCTGTACACTGCAGATAATTGGCTTATTTTATTAACCTGGCATCACCACACATGAAAGCATACCAGGATAACAACAAAAACAGTTACTTAATCAGCTAGCATTATGTAAAAGTAAGTGGTAAAAATTGTCAGGCCCCTTTTGATTGCATTGCAGACATTTCATGTTTCAATACTGGGTCAGTTCCACATTTAATGATTTGCTCTCGGTGCAACAATAATGCCCAGTTTTGAAAATACCAGAATTATACTTTAATAAAATCATCCATTTTTATTCTTACTTTTCTAATCCAAGCTTAAACAGGACAGAAATTTCAACTTGCCTCTGTGTGCTGCCCTTTGCTTTCTTCCTCTCCTCTGCAGAGCGGAGCTGTGCTGACTCAACATAATTAGTTCCCCGGCATCGTGAACGCTGACACAGGTATTTGTGATCAGACAAATGGCCTACAGCATCTCTGCATCCTTTCCCTCTTCTCCCTCTCTTTTCCTTGGTTTGTCTCTATCCCCAGCACTGTCATTATTTTTCTTTCACTTTCTTTTCTTACACACATTTTCTATTCTTACAACTGTCCTCTCTGTTTGATTCATGCTCAAGTCTGTTGCAAAAAACAGTCTGTGTGCAGATCAAGGTCCATAAAGAGGCTAATGGAATGCGCCAGTGTAGGGTGATGTACAGTCTGGCTGTGATAAACAACCTTATCAAAAGACTGAATGAAATCCAAGCTACACCCCGTGAGCTGATCACACGTCAGCCTGTAAACTAGCAGGGACATGCTCCACTGACCTGTTGAGGTAGACTCGTTTCTCTGTGAACTGTCCTTGGCCGTGCGCTGGGTCTTCATACGGTTCGTTCTGGACAACTTCTACCCCTTCTCCTCGGTCACTCTGCTCATGGCTGTGTTTGCTGATCATGTACAGCTGCCCAATCCGGTACTGAAGGGAAAAAACACACATACAAGAGGATAAGCAAAAACCCTGAGACATCTGCATATAGCCTAGCAGGCATGGAGCATTTTATACTCAAAGTGAAATACTCATAGATTATCCCAACAATGAGTTACTAGTGTTCCTGGAGACTTGACCTGCCTACAAGATAGTCTTTATTTGATGGGGTCAAGAATGGCCGTTTAAATTTGAATGAACATTTCCTTTTTTAAGTGTTCACAGACACTGCATACAATTTCACAATGCACATGCACCTACTTTCAGCTAAATGGTGACAGAATCTGGAGGCAAATAACTATAAACACTTAACAAAGGAAATGAATTCAGTCCTATTCTTTTCATCTCGCCTGCACGAAATCCGACACATGAGCTGAAGCAATGCCTTCAGATAAATAACAATCAAATTTCCTCTTTTGCGTGTTCAATAAAAGGTCAGACCCGCAGTTTGATTTTGGCAAAACTACAGTCTTTATATGGGTTTCTCTTGGAAGCAGACTAATGTGTAACATATCACCCTTTCATTTTCTGGCACTCACTGTCAATAGGTGTGTGTGTGTGGGAGACACAGTATGTTATACGAGTGGTATTTATGCATTTCTATTTATTTCATATTTTTTAAAGTCAGTAAATCTGGAAGGATCAGTGGTTTTTTGCTTTGCAGTTTGTTTTCGGCAACACTACTTCTGGTTTAATGAACGTACATTTGCTAAATATGCAGCGGGTGATTAAATACTGTGGCCGTGCATTAACAGCTCTTTCAATCTCTTTCAGTTCTCATCATTTAGTCAATGCACTACACATTAACAGATTAAAGACAGCTCCTCTGCTTGCTTTTGATCTATAATCTTCATTCTCTAAATCCAAAGCTTCTGTTTGCTTAAAAAAAAAAAAAAATTAGAAAGTAGAAGGAAACATATGGACATGAGTGAATTCAAAGAGGGTTAAAAAAAAGATCTTGCGTATTGAGAGCCTGAGAAGCATCAAAGGAGGCCAACTTAAAGAGCTTTAATGAGAGGGAGGGGTACACTCAGCGTACTACGACTCAGTGAGTACGAGAGAGATGAGGTGTAAACAGGACAAAAGAGATGGTTTGATCATGACAGCTTCTAAACTTTCTTATCTGTGAACGAGCGAATCTGCTCTCTGCTTCCTGCTCAGGCATCATACGCTTCCGTTTGGGCCCACACATGAGCTTCAGTTTAAAAATCAGAGAGAGCTGGGCCTTGGTAATGAGAGGGAGTTAAGTCAACCACATCCCCTCTCTCTCCCTGACCTTTACCTGCCTGAGCTGTGAAATGCCGTCAGGGGAAAACGTGAAGCGGCCTCTGCATGATTTCGGCACCTACCTGCACTTGTGAATCTCCAAGGAATACGCCTATTTGCAGGTATGAGATAAAATAAATGAAACAATTACAGTATGTAAAACTCCCAAAGCCATTAATCCAAGTAGTGGAGGGATGCAAAACAAGGCAGTCCAGGTATGGGGGATTTGCATAGTTAGAGCTTCAGTGCTTGCTTGCATGTCAGTGTTTGACGCCTCGTGCAGTTCAATACAATAAAAATGAAGCTTATTTCCTGTCCAACATACTCGGTCTAACACAGCAAATATGCACATTTACCTCAGAGTGGATGGGGTCAAATGTGCTGAAACTATTACATGACAAAAACACAATATACTTAATATATATTAAAATGCATAATATGTTTGCCTAATTGCTAAAAAGTTTGACACAACATATGCTGATTTGAGTCTAATAAGCCCTCTGCTGAATTGTGTTGACTGTTATGCTCAGTAGAGTTTCGGTGGAGAATTCCGCCTCAGGGACAAGAGTGTAATCATCTGAAATACAGACTGCCCCAAGAGGCTACGACACAGATGACACGGGGGGTGAAGTGGTATAGCTTCTGATTAAATGTAGGTCAGTTTTGCATTTCACACACTTCATGCACCTTACTTTTTTCCTGTTGATGTGTTGTCACTTTAATAAGAGTACGACTCTGCCGAAGATGACACACACACACACATATATATATATATATATACTCTTTTATCACAAAAGAGTACATAAAAGTCATCTATGCAGTTCTCTTGTATATTGAAATCAATAAGCAATAAATGTTGCATGAAATACCACCAGTAACTTGACTGGTTCCTCAGCGCACAATCCTCGGGTACATCACCAGATGTTTTCCTCATCATACACAGAATGTATGCATCTGAGGTCACAGACTTAGATGCAGCACCTTGCCTGCGTGGTCTTTGTGGTGGGCTAGGTTCAGTGAGACACTGTGAAAGGACAGTTGCACGATGACTCACTTCCTCTGCATGTGATCGCCCCAAGGCCCCCCACTCTCTTGGCAGCGCTGTGTGTACAGTGGTAGAATTATTTTGTGAACACAACATCCCACGGACACAGCAGTGTGTTCAGATAACTACTACTCCTTTACTGAAGTGACCACAGAGACACAATACCTAAAAATATTTTCCTCATCTTATCTGGCTTTTTGTTATTTTTCTTATTTATCCCTGCTACCTCATAGGTGGGTGTACAAATCACTGACCTTTTAGAAATAATTGAAAAACGTGCCTCTTCAAGAAATTCTCAATTTTCATCCTAGGTCATTGAATTAATTGTAAACATGCTGCTGTTGCTGAATTTTTCGCAGGGCTCTAAGCAGAGCAGGAACAAAGCCCTAACAAATTATTTATGACATTATTAAGCTGATGAACTTGTTAGCGAGCCGTTGCTTTTTTATACGTTCAGCAAATATATGGTTAACATTCATTTGGAATCACCATATAAGACAGGACTTCTCATCCTTTTGGCTCTGTTTGTGGTCTTCTGAAAGAAATATTTGGCACTGCTATATTATCCATTATGTTCATGCCGACTCTGGGTTACTGTTAACTTTGGCATTTGGTGCAAAGGAGCGTTTTGCCATTGTCGATAACCAAAAAGCTGCCCTTGAACACGCCCTTGAAAGACTGCATAAATAAAGGTGCGTTCACACCACGAGCGACAAAAGCTGCAACTCTGTCAGCATTTCCAGAGACAGTGTGGCTGTTGGAGTGTCACTCAAGTGCTCGGTAGCGTAATCGACACGGGGGGATTGGAACGGGCATTGACTGTATACGCAACATGGCAACAGGTGAAGCAAATGCATATAACTGGTGGATGCGACAATGTGTCATAAGAGACACGTAGCAACACGCTTCAGACGTCAGCTTGTCGTTCATATCGCTAGGTTCCGTTGAAAATGAATTGTAGCTGGTCACTATGTCTCTGATAGGGCGCTACCGTAACTGNAAAAAAAAAAAAAAAAAAAAAAAAAAAGAGAATCCGTAATATTAGCTGGGAGGCTAGGACCACATGATGGGCTACAAACCTAAAACTCTTTGTGTATTTTGTATGTTCAGATCAGACGATAGAAGATGTAAAGCGAGAGAAGCCTCCTGTGTGACCTGTTGAACCTTTGTTCCTGAACAAAACCAATCAAACAGATCTCTCTCACTGTATTGTTCAGCCAATGATTCACCATGTTGGACTGGCTGAAAAACAGGGGTCCAACTAGTACCCAGGGTGTGGAGCACACCGTTAAAACTAGGGCCACAGATTCTCACTGTCAGCCAAACACCAGTAAATGGCTGACTGTTGGACTGGCGTCTCACGGCTCGTGAAGAAATGCAAAACAATGAGCCGCACAACGCAATGATGGGGCAAGTGCAGCCAGGTGATAACTCTCTGGGAGTTCATTCATCGCTACATGCGCATCATTCTCTCACACAGGTATAGTGATGTCATTATTAATAAATTATTAATACATGATTAATTATAGTTGTTTTAACAGCCCCTCATGCCTCACATTTCATAAACCAATTTCAGCAGCAGTGGAGCAGAAGCAGCCACCTAACAGATCAGCAGCAGTTCAGTGAGCACAATGGCGCGCAGGGCTGTCATGTCACAAGACTGTCATCAGGCTAAAAGGACACTTTCGGCAAATCGCAGAACGCCTTCAGGACACTCTGAGTGTCAGGCTCATTCCTGAAACGACCCGCCTCAGTGTGATGGCCTGTCCAGCACAGCCAGTGCTGCACTTGTGAAAATAAGGACCTATCTCCGTTTGTTATCTAATACTGATAAAGGGGTAGACACATTCAACCATGTGCGGCTGTGGGACATGTACTTAGTACGGATGAGGTCTGTGATGTGCCTGTAATGTGTCGACTTCAGGGACGGGTCAAAGCCAGTCACGATAAATTAGTTATGAAGAATGTCACGCACTGAAACTCTACACACTTAAATATGTCTGGGTTGTATGAGCAAAGATTATGTAATTCTGTTTTTAAAATGGGAAAAAAAAAACAAAAACAGAACTCTAGCCGTCTGTGTGTTAAGTTATTAATGAAGTATAAAGTTGAATGAGTTATTACATCACCTCAATTATTATTATATCTTAAGTGTACAGTAACAGACAGGACACATTGCGTAACGCGTTCTTGTTGCACCACGACAAATCGGCCTCTGAAAAAACTGCACCTCTGCCTGCTCCATTAATAAAAGTTCACCTTTCCATTGAAGTCTCCAATGCAAATGCAGCGTTTCTAAAAACAGCTCTGGGCTGTGGGGGGGGAGAGCGAGCCTGCCAGGTTAAGAGCTACTGTAAATAATGCAGATGCACTCCATCCCTCTTCCTCATGTCTCATACAAAGCGAGAGAGGTGAGTGATGCAGACTCAATGACACTGAGGAGGCAGAGGACAAGCGGAGGACAAGACCAGGAGGGAGCTTTTGTGAGTCCTCCGTGAGGATAAACTTGCCAAAAATGAGAGTGAGGTGGAGACAGACGGGAATAAATGTCTGGGACACAGAGTTATAGAGGCAGTGAAGTGTGACATCATCCTAACTCTACGTCCGGTTAGGTAAGAGATGTCTTCATCCATCCAGTCATCGATGAACTGCTACTGAAGGCCATCAACTTCTATAAATATCAAGGACCTGAGTAAGTTATCTAGACTTCTCATGAGGGATGGTGTGGACACCATGACACCACGAATGCCCTCAGCTGTGAACAGACCAGAACAGACAGCTCCACAAATGAAATCCAGTTGAACTGCCCTGTTATTTCCCCTGTAATATTTTGAAGCGAAACAGCCAATCACTTCAGCAAAAGCTGCAGCACCGAAGTACTACTCAACTCTGTCTACTGTCTGGATTCTTCATAGCGTAATCGATCCTATAGCTGTGCGACGCAGCCGGCGCTCGCCTCGCCTTTATTCGATTTGTCTGATGACGAGGCACTCTGGTTTGTCTGCTGCTCATTAATCAATGCCAATAATCTAGAGTGTGTTGTCATCGTCACCCCTCTATTACAGGGTGCTGGTCTAGTTCACTGTAACCCAAATCCACAAATTGAGAGGACTTACAGATGTGAAATCAACCCACTAAGGTGTACTGCGCTGGGGGAAGGCGCCACTTGTCCTTCTCGTCAGTAAAAGGAACAATCAGGCTCATGTCAGGCTGCAAGGTTCTGCTGATCTAGATCGATCAACAATCTTTACTCATGTTTTGATGTACAAAAAAGGGGCAACGCTTCACAAAATATCTGGGGATCAATGGTTTGTAATGGGTATTGACTGTTTTTACGTCTTTACAAACCCAGGCTTATCCACTGTGTAAATGAGTATCTTGTATTTTCCTTCCACAAGCTTCGTCATATGGGATGATACTGGAAAATGTGAACGCTAGGGTTTGCTGTTTTTAGTTGTTGCTTTGGAGCTGGATGTGGAGCTGGCATCAGAATGCTGCTACGTTTGGTTACAATCATAGACTGTATGGACAGTGTGTCCCCGCTACCTTCCGTTGGCCAAACTGACGCTATTTTCCCAGGGATACGGGAGGCGTAAAAAATTGTTTTTACAACTCTCAAGGTCCCATAGAACTGCTTTACGAGCAGTTGGCATGGCAACTGGTGGTCACCATTATGTCACATCCTGTTTCTATAGCATCAAATAACTAAAACTAAACTTATCCAAAAAATGACACTTGAACATGCATCAACATCATATTAACTACCTAAAATAACGGAAAGCATCCTTGAAAAAAAAGTTATTTGATGTGTAATTTAGTGTTTTAGTTCATCCCAAGTGGCACCCACTAACATGGAAGAGATGGAGCTTATGACCTATACTGCAGCCAGACACCAGGGGGAGCTATACTTGCTTTGGCATCACTTTTGAGAAACAGTTTAAATTAAAAAAATAAATTAATAATTCCAACCTAGTGGAAGGCATTTCATGAGGAAATGCCTCGATTATTAACATAATCAGCATTCAAAGTGTTCTGCTTCATTCGAAAGCAATTTCACAAAATGTGAAAAATAAATAACTATTTCACACCTCCCCGTTGTCAGAATGTTGCAGGCCAGAGCATTATGGCAACATTAAATTAGACACTAACTGCTGCTGCTACAGCGCCAGGTGTTACAACAGATGCTGGACAATGACCTGGAAGAAGAACCAGTGGCAGCTGTCCAAGTCAGACACCTCACTTTAGATGATCTCATACAGTTTGGGTGCTATGATAAAGTTGACGATATGTTTGACAATATGAATTTCATTCATTCATTCATTCATTCATCTTCTGTAACCACTTGTCCTGTGAAGGGTTGTGGATAAATTTAGAATCACCAATTAACCTAGGGTATTATAACAATGTCAAGCTAGCACCACCACTGAAAATAAGCCAAGTATATGACCTTCCGCCTCCAGAAGTCTCTCACGTCAACCAAAGACTCTTATGGACAACAAAAGTATTACTGAGGACATAATTACTATACAGTCCAACGGCACTGCTCCCAGCAGCCAGGTCAGCACACCTCTCTATTTGAATGCCATTGTGTGGTAATAGCTACACTAATAGCTCTGATAATCACTGTGTAGAGGGGCACATTAATGCCCTCTGGGAGCACCATGGCAGCCAATACACAGAGACCACTGTGTGCTGGGCAGGTACTAAAACACTGACAACTTGTAAGAAACCCTTCTTCGCCCCAGGGTTTGTGTGTTTTCAATTGCTCAATTTCCAACTGAAAGACTGAAATTGCTATGGAGATGAGCGCAAAAAGGAATCCAGGCTTCACAGCTTGTATAAATTAACTGGATGTGATTTCCTGAGCTACTAGTTGACTGACTCTGTGTGGGAAGCATGAGTGTAAATAGTCACATATGCAATTTAAAGTGGAGATGGTTCCTACTCCTGGACCGAAATATCAATGAGCTCATAGTGAGACGGTATTGGTATTGGTATCTGATGTAGATTTTAGTGGTACCGTCCTGAAGAATGCAGCACAATGCAAGTAAGTGTAAGTACTGATTAGCAGTACAAGTGATGGGTCCTGAGTGATCCAAACACGAGTGGTCAACTTTAAGCACAGGTGTGAAAATAGGTGTGAAAAAATATGCACTGAGGACACATTTGAGACCCCCACCAAATGTGGTGTGAACAGCTTGTGACCACATTCTGCTAGAAGTGTAAACACACTTGCATCCTAGGCACATTGGTGAACTACATACTGACATCTTCTGTGGTAATCTGAATGATCACCAGAAAAGGCAAAAGCACCGTCAAGTGATGTATGCTCCTTAGTAGTGAGTAGGGATGTCCTGATGGGTCTTGGGAGATTGGCAGCAGGTCCAATCCAGGCATTTTTGAAATCGGATCGGATCAATTGTAGTTATTTGTTTTAGGTCCGGCATAAACCAAAGCCATGTCCCTGTAGTGTCCACATGTCTTCGTCCTCCTCTGTTCTGATGGGAGTTCGGCTAAGGTCAAAGCTGCCAAACAATGAAGAAGTCCACTGTGTATGGATGTACTTTATTCTGGAGTACAGGGCCCGACTGAGCTGACCCGCATCAGCAGACAGCAGGGAATATGAGAATCCTCTCCCACTACTGGAACCCGTTAACAATTAACTTTGAACGTACATTTTCAATTTGTTAAGAATTCAGTTTCAAGTCAAATACACATGACTGGACCGTATTAGATAGGTGGGAGGTTTATTTTGATCCTACATGAATTTCTGGAATGTTAATTAGCAACATAATCCCTTTAAAAGGAAAAGAGACAATGGTCCAAAGCACATTCTATACTGAAATTTACTGTGTGTGTGTGTGTGGTGTCTGAAAGTCACTTTTATTTTATTTATTTATTTATTTAAATATTTGGGTGTCCTTTCTTAATAAAAACACAGCCTTTTGGCCTTTAAAGGAACATGCTTCAGTAAATCAAACACCATCACACTGGGAGATGCTTGGTTGTCATGGGTTCGTAGCAACGGGGACGTCTACCAGGCACACACACAAATCCATACATCCACAACCCGTACTGCCGTCAAAGCTATGGTTCCATCACTTAGCAATTTCATTACCTATGATGGCAAACACACGCAAACACACGGAGCAACAGACACATGCAATCTTCTTGTCGTGTTCCGTGCACATTTAATCAACTGTGTGGCAGTGTGCAGTGCAGTGCACTGGGCCGCTCCCTCCAGATAAGATTATCCTTTAGCTGTGGGCCTGACAGTCAATACCGGGCCTGTAATTAGTACGTGTTTGTGTGTGTGAAGGCAAGAGAGAGAAGGGACAAATGAACAAGACAGAAAAAGATTATAAAGATACTGACAGAGTGAGTGACAGAGGGGGAAAAAAAGACAAAGACTAGGTATCTGCGTTGCCATGTCGGTACAATCAGAACCATAAACGCCAGAAATCAATGTGGAGGATGGACAAATGAACGCAGTGTACCTCTGCCCTGTCCTTTCTCCCAACTAATCTGCCGCCTTTCCTGATAATTTATATAGTATACTTTATCCGTTTGCGAGTAAGAAGAAGACTGTCCATGCACAGAAGTCAAAACTTTAGTGCTTTTCATTGGAAACTGCGCATTTTTGTTCTGCAGTTAATTAAAATAAGATAAGGTTAATTCACTTTCAGTGCAGGTTACCAACATACTGTATAAGTAACTTTTGATAAGTATACATCTACATATGGTCCATCCCAACTGCTTGCCATGCAGTGCCATCAACCAAAACTGACTGATTTTATGCTAATAGTGAAACGTATTATTCATCTACGTGAGAATCTTGACATTTCGTTTTCCAGTTTTTGTTTTGTCTAACATCTTAGTGGGGGGAGCTGTGGGTTGGCGGTTACAGAAGCAGCACAAGGTCACCGTCTGACCCCTCTATGACCATGGCTAAGGTGCCTTGATAAAGCAACTTAAAAAAAAAAAAAAAAATACAACTTCACCCCAAACACATTTTGCATGGCTACTCACTGTGTGCTCACATGGATTGGTTACATGCAGGGAACATCGTGTGTGGGTACATATATATGCAAATGAAGCTGATT
>JASGAT010375052.1:0-10455 GCA_030220025.1 Chelon auratus
GATACTTGATCAGTTTGGGATCTAGTGAATTTGGAGGCCAGGTCAACACCTTGTGCTGTTCTTCATGTTTTTTGAGTTGTTCCTAAAGTGTTTTTTTGTGTGTGTGTGTGTCAGGCTGTATCCTGCTGGGGATGTCTGCTGCCATCAAGGAGTGTCATTGCTATGGGGTGGGGGTGTCTGGTCTGGTCTAGGTGGCTGCTACATGTCTAAGTAACATCTACATGAATGCCAGGTCCAATAGTTTCCCAGCAGAACACTGAATTGTCACAAGATGGTCAATGTTATTAACTTCTCCTGGTTTTAATGATGTGGCAGATTGGTGAATTTAGCTGCACAGAGTTTGTTACAACTGCATGCTAAATAAAAAAGGATAGCTCAAGTTGAGGTACAGAAGGAAGAATACAGATTTACTGGTGTGAATATATGGAATTTAAAGTTTTGAAGGATATTATCAAATTGGACAGGATTACTAGGGTGGACAAAGGACGCCAACAAATCTTGAAATTGTGCTCACTGACAGACCCTCAGCAAATGTAAACAAGCTTGTTGATAATCTTAAGAACAAACAAACAACATCCATTTTTGTGATTCAGGGTAACAGGTATGCATCCCACTAGCAGCTGAGAGGTGAGAGGAGAGGAGAGAAGATGTGAGAGGATTCCAAATATTCCAAATAGCTGCAGAGATGCTACAGTCCGAGTTCACAAAGTTCACCAAGAAGCAATTTTTACACTCAGTAATTCAGTTTTTATAGAGTCATGAGAGGCCACAAGCCCTCCCAGCATGCACTGGTCAGCAGAGACTAAACACACACAATCACCCTTTTTTGTGTTTCTAGTTGGGTATTATAAAATATTTGGTTGCAGTCTGCTTGTCACTGAACTGTTACAGACAAACCCTTCCAGCAACAGTGATATTTTCTGCAACACACATATACCAGAAAAACATAAATAATTTACAACTGTGTTGATGACTGTATTTATTTTTTCTAATCAGTTTTTATCAGCTTCTTTGTCAGTGTTTCAAGTGAAACCTTCTAAAACACGACTGTGCACAAGCACAAATTAACATGTATTCTATTTATAGGAAACGCCTCCAGTTTTCCGCAGTACTGGGGGAAAGAAAAAGAAGTAGTCCAGGTTTTGAATAAGCATGTCAAATAAAAGGCCACGTCTGAAATTATACATATTTTGAGTCACTTAAGACCTACATGAAAGTCTTCAACAAAACCGTAGACTGGTGCTGCATGAGCGCACATACCTCCCTACTTCTAACCACAGCTACCTCTTTTCAAATCACTGAATTAAAGGGTAGTGGATTAGATTTCCGGCCATCCTTAAAATCCTCCTGTAAACTCCTCATGGAGCTATTATAGTGTTTGACCTTTCAGGATGCTGCAAATTAAAGCATTTCGTTTTGTATGTCTTCCTCCGTCAAGTCTTAAAGTCAAATTTGCATTTTCACTCGAACAGGAACAGGTTTAGGTTACATCAGCTCAGAGCATACGATGAGAACACTCAATTAAAGCAACCTCTTATTCAAGTACACACGGAGTCAGGTCATTATTGCTGATATTTACTGCAAGTAAGTTATTATACAGGACAACGTGAGGATTTAGTTGTGTCCGCATTATACATATCGCTATCTATACTAACATGGTTTAAGGAAGAGCAATATCTTTCTTCCAGTTAGACGTACACCACTTCGTGAAATGTTTCCAAGTTGCAGTGAACAATTTTTTTTAACGTTCATCGAGCCCAGAGGAACAAGGCCGTCCCGATGTCTCCTCAAGTGACACCGTGAGATTAAAACGTGGTTATGAATGAAACATCTCAGTGGGTTGACCTTCTTCACTGCTGACATTCTGACAGGAATGCAGCACAGGTGGCTGCATTTCACTTCAGGGATGTCCTGCCATAGTGAATCCTGGTTGGCTGTCTAAACTGTCATGGCTTACTGGGCCTTCATCTGTGTGCGTTTGGCCTTGTGTGTCACGTCAACATGTCTGCAGTGAAAAAAAGCACTATTACCAAGACATTTGTCATGCTACGATAGAGTGTAATTAATTTCTATCTATAGCCATGGCCACAGTAAATTATTTACAATAACTGATGACCAAATATCAGCAAGTTAGAGTTTGAATTCGGAGACTTGGAGATTCTAGAAAATCAAATCAATTAAGACAAGATTTGTTTCTTTTTGCGTGCAGCTGCTCAGCTAGTCCAAAAAAACACAGCGCTTTAAATTTGCTATGTAAAACGGTATGAGGCAACAATACTAAGATTGCGCGTGAGATCTCTAATGCAGCGACTCTTTACTGCATTACATCTGGTCTATGTTTAATAAGCTGCATTTATTCTGTGCAGTGAGGCCTTGTTAGGACCTGCTGGTTCAATTTGACCATATGAAATCATGTTTGTTTTCAGATGAAACCCTGACTGAAGGCAAAACACAAGCCATTTAAATGATTTCTGTGTTATGACATTTAAGTGTTTCATATTTTCATCCACATTATGGTCTGCATTGTTGCGCAATTAGTCTCAGCTGACCAGCCACAGAGAAAGCAGAGGGCACATAGCGACTGAAGGCTGAGTAGGTGTTTCTCCTCGGGCGGTGTTGCTGCATGTTGGCTGGAATTCCCTCTTCTCTGCAGATTAGAGCTTTGTAAAAGCACATATTTTTTTTCTCTCCAGTGGGTTACCCCCTCCAGACACTCATTATACGCAAAGACCAGCACAACACTAGCTGGATTAGCCATAATCTGAGACGTACAACTGGATGCGGCCCACATGCTAAAACAACGCAAAGAAACATATATTGCAGAGACACATAGACTTGGCCTGTGGCTACTGGAGTATTATATGGAAGGATACACTTGAATATTTCACTGAACCAACAGTAACAGTACTGCAAACGATCCACCGACAAATTATTTGCATGTACTGCAAAAACATCATCCAAAGATAACACATTCAATAAAAAAATCATGCTGCAATCCCTGACATAAAGGTTCAAATAAATTATAAATGACACTACACATGAACTCTGGTCTTGAGTTCTGTAACCTGTTAGGATAAAGTCTCCAGTATGAATAATAAACCAGAGCATGTTTCTTGTTTTAAATACGCAAAAAGCAATGACGTGATTTTACTCCTTTACATTCAAGTGTATGAAAGTGGCTCCTCTAAATTATTCACTACCCCGACAGCATCTTTAGCCTCCACTTGCATCTTTCTGTTTAGTTCACAGCTTGTTGTCCTTGAATAATCTCAGGTAACATTTAGGGGATAACGGCGGAGATTTCAGGGGCAGCCATGCGGAAGGGCGTTGTGTAAGGCTACAAAAAAACTGCTGCGGCAACACTGTAGCTTGTCAGTAGTGATCACCGTCGCTCCGTTACAGCGCTGACATGTAAGCACATTCTGATGCGCAAGAATGTAAGACTAACTGCACATCTCCAGTGGCTCGGCCCTCGAGCAAGTTCAGTACAGTTCTGCCATTTAGCAGCATTATGGCCAGCCAGGGCCAAACTCATTCTGAGGAAAACAACAAATGAGATTGGCTCTTGCATCAGACGGAGCTTGTTTGGCTGAATGCGTTTAGCTTTTTGCACTTGACTAACAGTTACATGCTTCTAAATGTTGGTAAGATCATTTATTTAGGATCAGCACGCCGTTGTTCAAAGAAACCTAATGCATTCATGCTGCATGATGGCCTGTGAGTCATGTCTTGCCCTGCAGCAACAGACCCTAAAAGCTCCTTTTAAACTAGGGTGGTCTATTCATGGTCAGTGAAAGTATAGCTTAGAAAACAACCGTGTGCACCTAAACTGACTCTTATTCAAATTCCAAAACATTATAAAGGCACTTGTGTATTTCCTACGGTTCCCAATGAAAACGCCGTGACAAATCTGAGGATGACTGCTTGTCAGCTTGGTGCAGGTCATGCAAACTGACAGGACTCTGGCTGCAGTCGCACTAACTCGGATATTTTTATCAGTGCATTGTGATAAAAGGACACGCTTTTGGGTAAGTGTCTCTCTCTGTTCAAGGGCTCACAAATCAAGAGAATCCATTTGAAGCTTTCAAATGCAAAAGCGTCTGACTGGCCAAGGTGTCTAAGCAAAGGGGGTGAATATGTTTTTCTTTTTTCGTGCTGTACAGGTTTTTGATAATTGAATTCACAATGCAGCTTTGAAGCCAAGAGCGGACTGTTGTGTCCTGATTATCAGTGACCTAGCTGCTATTTTAAAAAGCGCTTTCAGTAATCATCATTATTATAAGTACAGACGTTTATTACTCCAGCCAGAGTGTGGATTAAGATAGAAACTATCATGACGAACGCTCTCCCTCAGGCCAAACAATTTGACAACCTTGTCTCTGAAGCTCATGCATCATTCATGACTTGTCGGTTTGAATGAGTTCTCAGGGTAATGACGAATCCAAGGTTGTTATTGGGTTTGGTTACATTCCAGCCTGTTTGTTTTTTCCACAGTAGCTGCAGCATAAAAATATGAAGAGCCCTGCCAAATTGAAATTTACCTTTGGATATTACAATATGTTCTGGAGCTCTAATAATCTAACTAGTGAAAACAGCCTGTGATGAGCCCTTTCTTCCTATAACATTCTTGATTACAGAAATACATTTTGGGAACGATGCTTATTTGCATTTCCACTGGGGAGAAAAACTTTTTTACAGTACGAGTGTCAGCGTTTGTACAATAATAAATGCGAAGCTACTGTGAGCAGCCGTTATCTTAACACAGAGAATGGATGCATGGGGAAACAGCTAGCTTGGCACTAGTTTTCACCGGCAACTAGCAACTTCTTGACGATGCTAGGAAGTTCCAAGAAATACAAACCACAGCGTGTTGCTCTTATACTCTACTAACAACTGGCCGTAGTATCAATCTTCTCAAGAAATTAAATAAGAATATTTCCCAAAACAGTGAAGTATACATCAGTTTGGCATATCCAGGAAATGTACGGGTGGTTCAAAATAAGCCTCTAATAATACCTCTAAAATAAAACCACTTAATAAATGACCCAGAGACAATATATCTAGTAAATATAGGTCCACTCGGCCTGCCATGGAATGCGCAGGATACATAAAAAGGTTTCATTTCATCCATGTTCAGTCATAGCTCTTCAGTCTCCAGCATCCAGCTGGTGCACTAACCCCACTCAATGGCCAGAGATGCCATCAGAATTTTTATCTTACTGAACTTTCAGGTGAACGAATTGAAGTGAAATGCTTTACTTTTCAGTCATGCTCTGTGAGAAGCCCACACATTAGCCCTGTCAGCCTAGACTGAGGCCAAACCAGAAGCTGTTTGTAGCCCTTGAAGAAACCAGACCCCACTACAACCCTTTCTTTATGTAACATAAGGTAACAGGCTACACAGTTTAGGACATTATCAGCTACCTTGATTCTGCAAAGTAGATGGATCACTGCCACTGTCCTGTTTATGTAAAATGTGGTGCAGCTGATACTCTTCTGTGCTGCTATTAGTAAGGCTGAGTGAGATTTATAGGGTGAAGTGAAACAAGTGACAAGCTTCACACACTGGGAAATGAATGGCTAGCCTTTGTGACGTTGCACATGTGGGACTGCTGAAGAGCGGTTGAGAAGCTCTGTGCGGGTAGCACTGGCCGTCGCCATCTTGGCAGGGCATGACTCAAAAACACTAAAAAGAGGTGGAGTTAGAGTGGAGCCTATGCTTTACATTATGCATAACTTGATTATATATGATTCAGACAAGTAAATTATGTAAAAACCTACCACCATAACAGCTGTCAGTACAGTTTTTCTAACACCATCCTAACACTTTTTAACACACAGCTTTCCACAAGCTAAATTCGCATTAAAGCACCGCGAAAACCCATAATGGTCAAATTAGAGCCTGCACATGAGCCAAAGTGTTCAGCAGTTTTAACAGTGCAGAAGAAGAAACTCAGAACGTGGAGGAGGAAGAGGAGGAGGAGATCTGGCTGCATGAACTGGTCTGTGCTGCATCAGTGGGATTGTCCATTGCCTACACACTGAAGTGCTCTAACATTAGCCTCTGTCTGAGCAGCATCGCACTGGTTGACTCATAGCAGAGGGAGGATAGGTCGCTATTATAAACACCCATATAAAAAACACAGTGTAATATTGACATTTTATTAAGTCAATTTTAAAAATGGTGGTTTTTCAGGGATTTCTTTACATATAAATCTAGATACACAAAAAAAGAGCTTATAAAACGCTCAGATACTTCAATTCCTTTGCATGTATTTTACAAACGTCCAGAAACTACAGCCCCACATGCTTTTAGTTTAACTTGTTTCTGGCTGTCGAGCTAGCTGCCCCGCTCCGCCCTGACCTCAGCCTTAATAGATACATCTTCCCCTTTTTCTGCATTTATGCACACAATCAGTCCTGGCCCGCGGCAAGGTGTCACGTCGATACATCCCGCAGCCTCACTCCAGCCGCAAATTGGTGAGCTAATAAACACAACAGCACGGTGAAGTTCTCTTTGTCGGAATCAATCCGGTCAAACTGCAGTGACTGGAAATGGTCAGCTGTGACGCATCAATGGATGCTTGCGGGTTGGCTAACTTTCATATCTGCGGTGCAAGCATCAAAAGCGAATATTCCGTGGACAGAGGAAGCTGAAGAATCAGCCATATATTAGAAGAGGGGGACTGAGAGAGAGAAAATGAAAGCTTGGTGAGAATTGATTTTTCCATACTGGGGAACAAACTGAAGCCACGCATACACTCTACTGTTGGACTATGGCCTTCCACCTATTGATCCACACTGCCAATAATGCCGTCATTTGCCATCAGGGATTTGTAACAATCATTATATGTACTGACCCAGCAGGAGGACAGCACTGTTGTCCTGCTTTATTCCTGTTGGAATCCATGTATCAAATGAGCTCTGAGCAAAAAGTAATTATTCTTTCGTATTCCCTCTTTCATCCTTTATCTCTTACTGTATGGAAAGTTATACCAAAGTTTACCAACCAATGCGCAAATTTAAAATCTCAATCATTTTAACAGTTGCTAATATTATCAGAATTGATGATGTGAGCTGTGGGGAAGCACAGCAATGACTAATGTGTACTAATTCCTGCTAGAATAGAAATGTGTCAAATCATAATCATCACACTTGCATGCTACATCAACACCTGCCAGGAAAACAGGGCATTATGCAATCTAGACTACTATAATAAGAACCGTGTAGTTTGGTGCATTTTCAAGCACTGTCTTAGTCACAAGCTGGCCTGGCTGGTCTGCATAATGAGCTGCTTGCTGGTCTTCTTCAACTGGAGAGCTTCTGGCTCAGCTGGCGTCGGCTCGTCTCTCTGAAATTAATCCTCCTGATTAACAAGTTTTTGCTTCTTATCCTTTAAGAAAACCTTTAAGCTTCTTTAACAAACAAAGGATGCAGGTTTAGTCAAAGTCCAGTCTCCCTGAGGACTAACTTTAGTTTGAGCTTTACATCTGATCTGGGCAAGCCAAGCGTGTAATATGCATGTCTTTCTCAGCATCAACTGCTGAAGTGCCCTTGAGCTGAGCAGTGACCCCACAGCTGCTTCAGTGTAATTACTCAGCAGCCGACGGGGCAAGGCTGTAGCCGGACTGGACAAGGTGTGACAGTGTGAATGTGTGTAAACCTGCACACAGCCCGCCTGCAACTTCTCCTCAAGGCTGCAGTTAAGCTCAACCAACGACTACATTACCTCAACGGGCATTTTGGGGGTTTTCAGGAAAAATGAGAGCCCTACAGTAGGAAAGGCGAGGCACAGTTGTGTTCAAATTCCCTTTCTTTTTTCGGCTTTATTCGCACTTCATTAGGTTACACAGCCATCTCCGCGGCAGCTGACAGAGTTTGGAGAGCTGCAGCTGATCCACAAGCGTGAAGTGTGAAGTGTGGTGGGAAGAAAGATAACAAATTAATTCTCCAGACAGAACTTGGTGCCCTACATGGCAGAGGAGGAACTGGTAGACCAATTATAAACACATCTCACACTCCGCAGCCCTTCCTATCAAATCTATCGTGTTTGCGGAGATGACTACACGGATTACAGCGTGTTACAGATGACACAGTGGGCTATTTATCCATCAGAGATATAGACAGATGAAACTGCTCCACTTTGAAGCCAGTAGAACGCAATGTGATACCTAAAATTAAAGGAACTGAAACTGATTGTGACCAACACATGTGACCTACTTGACAAAACAGTCAAGCACTTAAGAGAAACTGGAGATCAGATGCAGCCATTAGAACCAGCTTTACCAGTAACTTACACTCCAGACATTAATGGAGGGGGAAGGGCAGGTCAGAAAAGAGAGGACGCTCATCTAAAATTTTAAATAATAATACAGAACAAACACAATCATGCTCTTCATTGGCCTTCAGCACACCCTGCTTTTCTTTATACTGCATCTTAATACCTGTGAACAACAGCTGGCCTCCTCAGTAAATACAGCTCAAATGTTCAATTTGGGCAGGATGGGAGCAACGCTGATTTTACTCCTTTCCATTTAAATAACTCTCACACACTCGCTACGCTACAAAGGCTTTCTCCTTTCACATGCACTTTTAAGCACAGTCATCCAAGTGCAGCTCATCAGCTTCTCTGGAATTACTGAATTACCCTGTTTACAAAATCACCATGTTTGGCCAATTAGAGTCCATCAAGCTCCATCATCCAGCTGGCCAATATTGGACTGAGGAGTCTGACTATTGTGCCAGAAACTTGGCAGGTGTCCATGTAGTTCTTTTTATTATTATTATTATTATTATTTTTAAAGAGCATCCACTTTATTCAAACACCAATTTCAGTAAAACATCTGGGTCATTTTTGGACTGGCACGAGAATGAGGCGATTAAAGGAGAAGGGATGTGATGCAGTCAGTGTGAGGGTGTTGAGATGAACGCTGGCCCGGAAATTGTACCACTTTTGAGCAATATTTAAAAAGACTGTGCCCGCAGAACCAGGCTGGTTTCTTTCTTGTTGTTCTTGCGCAAAGAATACAGCAAACTACTCACAGGCATGTGTGACAGAGAAGCTGTTGGAGGACTCCAGGTTGTCAACATTGTAATTGAGGTGAAAAGGTTTCTCTGTCACATTCTGGTTGGTGTTGTACAGCTGGACAGCAAACCTGAAGGCGCTGTGCTCCTGCACTGTAGAGCGCATGAACAGTCCACCTACAGGAAAGAAAATGTCACATATGAGAACCTCTATTTGGTCCATCCCCAGCATACATAAGATGCCACTTGTTCTACCCATAATAAGGACATTAACCTACTTACTAACAGGGTGCGCGCAATGACATGAAATTGCGCATTATATCAGAGGTGATTATATGAGTTCATTTCCGAAAAGAAGCCAAAAATGTGTGACCATCCAAATAAAGAATGCAGCGCGGACACTGAAACTTGCGTCTTGGCCATATGGATCAACTATTTTTAGCCTCTTAAACTACACCTAGAGAGGAGTGAAGTTGTTAAGCAAATAACATCATCCGCGACTGTGTGAGATTTGCGGAGTGGGTGTCCTATTTAGACTATGCGAACAAAGCCATGAATGTGCAGCCAAGAGAGTAGCTCTGTGAACTTACCAATGTTGATCTGGTTTGGAAAGCCGGCCAGCGAGCGACCCCAAAAATGTGATAAAACAAAGACTGTCGCTAATGTGCGATGCCACATTTTTCTCCGAGAAGTGGAATCCGCTCCTGGTCTGAGTGTGACAGAGGGGAAGCAGGGAGAACCATGTACACGGGCTTGCACGCAAAGAAATCCACAAGATGCGGCGAGTCTCTCTCTCCCTCTCTATCTCTATCTCTCCCTCTCTCTCTCTCTCTCACTCAGTGGGTGCACCCACGTTGAATTCGTGCCAGCGCAACTGCAGCGCCAGATCTCTGCTGCTGCTGCTGCTGCTAAAGCCAGTGTTTTATCTCAAAGATGGAGGTGGTGGTGGAGGAGGAGGAGGAGGAGAGGAGGAAAAGTGGATCTCCACACTGTGGATGGAGACCATTGAACTGGGCCAGAGAGAGTGAGAGAGAGAAGGAAGGAGGGAGAAAGAGACAGAGAGCGGGCGGTGGGGGGGGCGTTTATCAAAGTTGGTCTGACGTTGAATTATAATAAGAGCAGCCTCCCGTCTTCCTCCTCCCGTCACTGCAGAGTTGGTGTGTGAGGCGGCGCAGTCTCTGCTGGGTCTGGTGTGTGCGTGTGTGGTGCAAATGCAGAGCAGAGCAGCGCACACCAGCATGCACCAAGCACGGACCAACAGGGCTGCTGACTTGTGCGTGTGCCAACTGAACGTACCGCGTGTATATAGGCCATGTAAGTATGCTATCTATCTATCTATCCATCCCTTCCCGGCGTGCTCACATGTGTGGGAGCACTCGTGCAGCAGTGGTCCTGCACATAGCAGCATTATCCGAGGCTGTCCCCCTGCAG
>JASGAT010375053.1:0-41350 GCA_030220025.1 Chelon auratus
TGCATCCTGCTGGGGATGGCTGCTGCCATCAAGGAGTGTCATTGCTATGGGGTGGGGGTGCCTGGTCTGGTCTAGGTGGGTGCTACATGTCTAAGTAACACCCAAAAGTTTCCCAGCAGAACATTACGAGATGGTCAATGTTATTCACTTCTCATGTCAGTGGTTTTAATGTTGTGGCTGATCAGCGTATGTTGCAGAATATCATTTATGAGTGATTTTAAGTTAAAAACTTAAATAATTATGTCTGCCTTAGTCCGTAGTGAAACTATTTCTGAATGTACTTTGCATTATAGCTGCTTTGGCAGTTACCTGAAAGTTTCCTGTGATTTCCTTTGAGACCATCTGTGCAGAGTACTCCTGAATCTGCGCTCGGAAGCATCTACAGTTTCTCTAACTCACCCAGCAGGAAACTTTGACATAAAAGAGGCACTTTAGATACCTGCTTTTACCCCAGATCTTTGGATGAATAAAGGCTGGCATTGTATTTAACAGACAAACTCTCTCCCGCGGCCGAACTCCAAAGCCTTCTCTCTGTGTTGTTTTTGAAATAAAACCGCATTTTCAGTTTTTATTTAGTCTGTGGCCGCATTGATTAGTCTGAATAGAGAAAAGAAAAGAGAAGAGGATGAATACAGCGTGGGATTGAAATAACCCGAGCTCTGAGGCTGTGAAGGACTGACTCACTCTAATGGGAAGTGCCCTTTAATGAGAAGTGCTAGTGATTGTAGGTGGTAGCATTAAGAAAGGCAAAGGAGGATTGGAAAGTCAAGAGGTCGCGCCTGCTCACCTCTTCGGGCTTTGTTCTCCATTACCCCTGTGGTATACAGCGTTCACACCGCGGTTTGCATTGTGCTCCAACTTCAAAGACGAGACTAATTTTCTGCCTTTTTAGCGGGAGACCCGGGGAAACAGCTGTTTTTATGAGGACTGGGGTGGAAGTGCGAAGGGATGATGCTGTCGAGGGACGATGTGTGTTTTTCGGTTGCTAAGGAACTGTCTGGCAGACCATCGGAATAAACAGAAGCAGAGAGAAATATCAACATAGAAAAAGAAGAAGAAAAAAAACACGTCTTCAGAATTTTTGTAAAGTCAAAGAGAATGTTTTTTTTCAAAACTCTAGTTGGGCATGAAATGAATAAATCAGAATGAATGTTTTATTTAGATTTATTTGAGTCTTTTATCACTTTGCAATGTTCAGTCTTATGAAAAAGGGAAAAGACAAAGCTTTTATATCCAGCTTGAACAGTACAGGAGAATTATACATTATTAATTAGAAATTTTATCAGTTACAGATGTATTCTCGTTAGGTTTGTCTCCGGCGATTTGTTTTTTTTTTAATGTTTGGCGTTTTTGAAGTTCATATTTTCATTATTCTCCGGATATTTTAGAAGTCTCTTCCAATGTTCGTGTAAACACGCTAAGTGTAGTGGATGAATGCCAGCATAACAGATTTTAGAAAAAAAAAAAGAAACATAATGAGAGAAAAGGAGAGTTTAAGAAAAACAGCTATTTGAGCAATGGCTTCTTCTGGACTAATTGCTGTGCTGTATTTTCAGCCAGGCCAAGCAAAAGATGAAAACTATGAACATATTTGTATTTTTATATTGTCAGTGACACTTCAAAATATAAGCTTTCTCTAATTAGACATGTAGAGGATTTAATCCAAACTATGCATTCTTAAAAATAAAGAGAGACAATACTAGAAGAAAAATATTAAATTCTGTGAAGGCATAGAAAAAGGATGCCCATTATTTGGCTGTCAGGTGGGAACTATCCAAATACGTATGTAACACATACACCGATCAGGCATAACATTATGACCTAATATGTCCTAATATTTTGCAGGTCTCCTCTTGTGTCTCCAAAATAGTTGTGACTCATCAGAGAATGGACATGGGCCTGAGGGTGTCCTGTGGTGTCTGGCAACAGAATGTTGTTAGTGGGGGCCTTTGAGGGGAGGGGCCTCTGTGGATCATCCCAGAGATACTTGGTCAGTTTGGGATCTAGTGAATTTGGAGGCCAGGTCAACACCTTGTGCTGTTCTACATGTTTTTTTGAGTTGTTCCTAAAGCATTTTGTGTGTGTGCCTATGGCTGCTGCCATCAAGGAGTGTCATTGCTATGGGGTGGGGGTGCCTGGTCTGGTCTAGGTAGGTGCTACATGTCTAAGTAACATCCACATGAATGAATGACAGGTCCAAAAGTTTCCCAGCAGAACACTGAAGTGTCACAAGATGCTCAATGTTGTTTACTTCTCCTATCAGTGGTCATAATGTTATGACTGAATTGTGTATTAAACCATTAATAAAACAATATATATCAAAACCCCCAAAAGCTTTTTTGACTTGTGATATATAGACTTGGTTCTGGTCCCTGCACCTTTCAAAATGACACATCTACCACCTTCAAATTTAAAAAGAGAGAGAGAGGCTAATGGAACTAAAACTGTAACGTTAAATATCTACAACTAAATGGAACTAAAGTTTCTTCCCTCATACTTTTAACTGTTTTTTGGCCACTGATTTTCCCCCGTCCTCCGTGTAATAATGAGAAGCCAATTATGTATTTTCTTCTGAGAGAAAACAGTGAATTTGTATTTATTTGCATGACCACAGGAGGTTATTCGAGACAAAAATTTAAAAAAAATGGCCGTTTTAATTTGTAAGCCAGTCAAGTCGATACCTTGGGAAAGAGGAGAGAGCCGGCAGCCGTGTCTGACGAGCGAGCATGCAGCCAGCACTCAGATAGCAGCGCAGATAGCAACAGGAGGCTGTAGACATCCTGGTAAACCCAAAACACAGCAACTAACAAATCTGTGCTGAAAACAACTGAACTAAGATGAGGATTATTGTGTGGAAGCATACAAGAGGTGAAACCAAGACTCAGTAAACAGGAAACACTAAGCTGTAGGTGCAATCAGTGACGTTATTGCCTGGAACTTTTCAACTTTTCAACTGGCAGAAGCCCTTTTTCAAGATCAGCACCATGGACAGCGCTGCACTGTAAACTCACTATTTGGTAAAGCAAATAAAAACAAAGACACAACATACACTCACTTGCCAGTTCATTAGATGCACCAGTAAAACAAATGCACTCTATTACAACAGTCCTGCACTAAATCTTTGCCTCGTGGCGGTTGCAGTATTAGGCATTTGTAAAATAACAGAGAGAACTGTTGATTCAGCTGTGTTTTTCATTTTTGGAGGATGCAGGTTGTAGTACTGTTGAGCCGGATTGTGTTGTACCGTACTTACAGTTCAACAGCACCACTAACCGCATCCTCCAAAAATCATCATACAGTTGAATTACTGCCTGATTTTTACATAAACTGAACATTATAACAGTCATGAAGGGGGGATTTAGTGCGGTGCTGTTACACTGCATTCGTTTTCACTAGCGCACCTAGTAAATTGCCATGCGAGCGTAACTTAAACTGATAAGAATGAATCATACAGTGTGTGTCCAGTGTAATGCCATGTATTTTTTAAAGTCAGATTGATTTCCCTTATTTAAGGGTCTCATTCATTGTTTAGGTGTACGGACCATGGGCTGAACTAACTTTGGTGCATTCTGTGGGTGTAAAAGCTCAAAGAATGGCTCCTCCGAGCATAGCCTCTGCATTTGCCACCGCAACACAGTGTGAATAGGAATGCTTTTGTAACATATGACAGTAAAGTTTAACCTATGTAATATTTTATATATATATGCATGTGTCAGACGGTCGTTTTGCGTCAAAGCCAGCGATGCAGAACAAAGCAAACAAAAATACATATTAGTATCCCTACATGAGTGTTTTTCTCCTCCCCGTCTCCTACTGTCTCCACGTGTGGCCATAATAAGACACCAAAAAGGTCCCGCTGTGATTCTGTGCTTCCTTCTTCCTCGTGTCCCGGCAGAAGACTACAATTACATGCAGTGTCCATAAATTGCTATGTTTACTCATGCTTCTAGCCTGGGTTAAAGCAGGTCTAAGAGCGCTGGGGTTGAAACTAATGGTAGAGTGAGAGAGGGAACAGAAAGAAAAAGAATTTTATTTAAAAAGGCTGTTATGTTGTATTGTGACCACTTAATTGAGATAATATTACTACTGTTGCTGTGAAATAAAAAGAAATGCCACATCAATGATGCTGGCACCTAACAATTTCACAAGAACTACATAATCATTCATGTTCAAGTACACGAGTCAACATGAGTAATTATATTTTGGTATGACACCTTATCTACAATAGTTATTAGTATTTTCAGTACAATTTGTTTAGCTGTATGATGACAGTAAAACTACAAAATGTTGTAACAGCGCGTTTATATTCAACCAAAGTCTATTATGTTGTGTTCTTTAACTGACTAGAAAAAGCTTTCAATAACATAGTGAGCATCATTGAGGTTTAAATTAATTAAAACCTCAATGATGCTAGATGCAATGTAGATGCAATGTAAAAAGTAACTTGTAGCATTACATACACACTACATCATTATAGTACTGCAGTCACAGTTATACCAACACCCGGACTACACCAATTAACTCTCTTACACAGATAAATGACAATTATTCTTACACTGTGGACTTGTAAGCATTTGGATTTGACATTAGCTCTCCTACATTAATTAAAGGGTACTAATTTGGCTTGGTTAATTCAAACGGTGAACATGCAATTAAACACGACTGCCACAAATCCAGAACGGGGAGCGAGACAGTGGTTTAACATCACCCCAGACTGATTCAATATTTACCTCGCCGAACTTCAGTCTGCCGCTACCAGTCTACCGCTCTCTCTAAATATCAGAATCAAATTATAACTTGGGCCTTGCAAATGGAATTAGATTTCCATTTTAGTCATGGAAACAAACATCCAAATTATCATGAGTGACATTAGGCCAAATCAGAAAGGGTGGGGGGNGGGGTGATGTTACGGCATGCCCACAGAAAGGCTGGCTATGTGCGTCGATGTCCTTGGCGGTGTGAGGACGGGGTTCGTGACTTTCATGTATTAGCAGTCTTTAAATTACCCAGCGAATAGGTTGATCTAATATATAAACATGGAGTATGGGCACTTCCAAACAGGCAGAGGTGGGACTTTAAAGAGGACACATTTAAAGATAATTGCGTGAGCACGCTGGAAGTGAATTCCTAATTTACTTGACATTCAGAATTCTTTATGTCTAGCTTGAGATTTCTCTTAATCAGGGTGCTTGATCTGCAAGGCATGGTGACAGTCTGTCAGAAATGAATTCATTAATAGGAATAGATAGATCTGGCTCGTCTGAACTCACCACTAGATGGTGCTAATGTGTTTGCCACTCCATTCCTCCCAGCAGATGCATGTTCTGTTTGTAACTCGAGTCATTAAGGTTGAAAACACAAGTTGAACATTGCGACTAAAATGAATATTCTCATAAAAGATATCACTTGAAGTTTTGCACAAGCTGCGTGCACCGTCTGCAGCCACAAGAGCGAGGAAAGAAAAGAAAAAGAAGAGGTCTGTGCGGTTGCCACGGACAACCAAACATTAAAGTAAAGGTGCAAAGTATACAGGGTACCTTTTCCTTTTACAATTGATGAGGATTGTGCGGCCGCAGAAAACACTGGGTACGGATAATGCAAACAGCACAAACTGAATGCGACGTATCACTGTAAATAAGCTATTACTATTCAGTCCATTCATCTTACGGGTGTGCGAGGCGGCTCGGGATCCACAAATCACGCAGTGTAAATAGCTCGGCTGCTCGTGGGAAATGCACTGAATGTGAGCACCATTTTGCATGTGAAACATCACATGTGAGCAACACCTGTAGGCTCTTTACGGTGTCAGAAGGCTGTCTCCGGGTGTTGTGTACACCTACTGATGATGAACACAACCCATATGCGTACTTCAAGGCCTTGAGTGTCTACAAAGGGCTGCAGCAGTTCTGAGGAAATCAGGTGCTGCACTCTCACTTCAGCGCGATGCACATCTAAGCACAAGCACCGCACCGCTCTATAGGAATAGGTTGGAGTCTTTGTTTTGCTTTCAACCCCTTTGATATATCTCCTGGTGGGAAAGTAGGGGGGCAGGCGTTTGCAAGTAGAAGTTAGAGCGGAGAAAAAAAAATACAGAAATGAGAGAGGAAAAGAGGTGTGGGTGGAGGGTGGTATCGTTTCTTGGTTGGATGGGAAGAAGAATTTGCCTCCTGTTTCGCCCCTGCTGTCCAGGATCACAGCGCGGAGCCGCTGCGGATTACTCAGTGCGTGCGTTAGCTTGCTGTTATTTATACACCGTGCCGTGAAAGAGAAACTGTGGAGGGTGACATCATGAATGAAAAGAAGACACAGTCTCGAAGCTCCCTGTTACTGTAAATACAGAATGTCCGGCCCTGCCAGAAACAAAGCCACACATGAACCTTGAGACCTTGTAATTGCATCTTGAGACGTGTAATCCTGATCGCTGCATCACAGCAGCGGGTCATGTGCCACGTTTTTTCAGTCTGCGCTTCAATCTGGAGCCATTATTTCTCCAAAACAGCTAAAAATCTACTTTTTTTTTTAATCCCTAAGAAATGACCACCCAACTCACTCTTTCGGTTCCAGTGTTTGCACTCACTGTCGTTGCATTCACTAGCTGTGTTTTCAGATGTTGCTCTGATAGCCCCCACTGCACGCTGCATCTCCAGCACCAAATTACACACTAGCCTGTAATCATACACAATCATTTAGCAGCTAAGAGCTGGACTGTATTTCTCTCTTATGGCAGCTAAATCAGAACTAAAAGGCGAGTGAATATTGGACTTGCATTTATGAGGTGGCCAGTCATAGTATTGTTCTGGATTTGATCGATGTCTCATTAAACATGTGTTGGCAAGTTTGTCTTTTTTTTTTTTTTTTGCTTTACCCATTTAAACCTGTGCTATACTTTGTGAGAATTCCTCCCTATCGCTGCTCTATATGTAATGAATGTTTCCGATTCCACAGAGCACAGCAGCTCGAAGTGTCCAAGGAACCAAGCTGAGTCACTCTGAATTAATCTCCATCGCTCCTCGCTGAAAGAAAAAAAAAAAAAAAGGACGTCTAGAAATCTTCCCAACGTCTGGAAAGCCGGCCGCCGTGATGCCACGCTGCTGTGTCATTCTCATCACCTTTAATGGGGAGAATGGGCGGGGGGTGGGCTGCTCTGTATGGGTGTTTGTCTGTCTGTGTGTCAACTCCGTGACATGCAAGCTGACCGAAGTGACTGCGGACCAGATGGACTCTGATGCGGACGGCTTGATCAAGTGGAGCGTTATCAGACCACCCACTCTGGCTGACATAAGCTGCGAGGGCTAAGCGTATTAGGAGGCAGGGGGTCCACGGGGACTATAGAGACACTTCAGAGTAATAAACTCATCAGGAGAGAGACAGATACACCTGTTCACTACAGGGTGACTGAGACAGAGGTCGCAGAGGGGGAAGGAGACAGCGGAGCGGGCTGGTGTAGCGCACAAGCAGAAAGGAGGAGATAGCGGTTTAGGAGGAGGGGGAAGAGAGACAGACATGCTTAGCTGCAGAGGATGAGACTACTGTGACCACCCCTGGGGTCAAAGTCGCCTTAGACAATACAAATTGATCTGGCCCAGTTGAGCCCAAGTCAAGCCAAACGCCAAAGAGGAAATCTAAGATCCCTTTTTTTATTATTATTATTATTTTAAATCCCAGATGTCTTGAAATCAAGATGACAGCTCTACTCAGAAGTGTTGTTGAGCAAAATGCAACAATTAAGATGTTTGGGATAATTAAACAGATTAGCTCTTTGATATCAGCTATGATTGGGAGTCATTACACCCAAAATTATATTGCAAAACAAAGCCACAAGCTATTCTGTCAAAACGTGAGACATGTGTGACAAGTGTTTGTTTTTTGTTTTGTTTTTTAAAAAAGAACACTTACGACGCTTTTGTCTGTGGCGCGGGCAAGCTACACTAACCGGCGCCGTTTTGCAGTGAGAGGGAACAAAGACGATGAAGTCCAGATAGAGGGAGACAGGATGGGAAAGACACATCCACTCCACTCCACTCCACTCCACATACAGTACGTAAACCTGATGCCCGACAAATATAGACACTCTACTAGGTCACCTATATAAAATCGGTTGGTAATTTTCAACAATCCTACAACACTTGTTCTTTCTGAATTTCCAGAAATAATGCAGTGACCCATATGATTCTATCTCCTCTGAAGAAAATCACTTTGACCTATTTTGATGTAAAGTAGTCCATGTTCTTATTTCTGTCCTTTATCCTTAAATGAAGCCAAGTGGATGGAACCAAGGAACGAGTCTGGACACGTGCGTGTACAGTAAAGACATCATTCAGTGGCATTGCATAAGAAAACGCTGTACTTCATTGACTGCAAGTAACTGTCTGGTACGCTAATGCAATCTTACAGTGTGGATATTATTGTTTGGGCAATGTCAAATGTGAAAAATCTGCACAGTCTTATCTCCGCTGTCTGGGGTGTAGCACATCATCTGCTGAAAACAGGTGTCCATCATTCCGTCTGAACGACTAAAGTACCCGCCCATACTTTCATTTAGATCATCATCAGACTACCTTAAATAACAACGTGTTTACTATTCTTGGACGGCGTGCGCATCTCCTGCGCGCCCCTGTTCCGAGCGGAGCAGATGGTAGGTTTCAGACGGAGATGATATAATGCCAGTCACTTGTCTGTAATGAGGGACAAGTTCTGCGAGGCTGTGGGTTTCATTAGCGGGCTTTTACTTCTGCTCAGCCCAACACGGCCAGACCTGTAGCCACAGCTCCGTGTCAGCGGTAGACAATGGCCTGGATGCACTCATTATCATTCTGGGATGGGAGGAGGGAGGGTGGGGGGATGATCTTGTTTGTTTGTATTTGCATGCCTATACACCGATCAGCCACAACATTAAAACCACTGACAGGAGAAGTGAATAACATTGACCATATTGTGACGATTCAATGTTCTGCTGGAAAACTTTTGGACCTGGTTTTCATTCATGTGGATGCTACTTAGACATGTAGCACCCACCTACACCAGACCAGACACGCCCACCCCACAGCAATGACACTTCCTAATAGCAGGATGCATGATGCTGACACACACACACACACACACACACACACACACACACACACACACAAAAACACTTTAGGAACAACTCAAAAAAACATGAAGAACAGCACAAAGTGTTGACCTGGCCTCCAAATTCACTCGATCCCAAGCTGATCAAGTATCTGTGGGATGATCCACAGAGGCCCCTCCCCTCAAAGGCCCCCCACTAACAACATTCTGTCACCAGACACCACAGGACACCCTCAGAAGGCGCATGTCCATTCTCTGATAACTGTTTTGGAGGCACAAGGGTGACCTACACAATATTAGAAAGGTGGTCATAATGTTATGTCTGATCGGTGTACTTTAGCTCTAGAGGAGCTCATTGGACCCGGACAATTTGCAGAAATGTATCAAACCAGTATTACTGGAGCTGAGGTGAAGTGGAACGGATAAGGTAATATCGGCAGCATACTCCGCCACCTAAATAAAAAGATGCGGCACATCAACTCCACTCATTGACGGTCGTGCCAGAGAGCACATTATGCAAGGACGTCCTAGTTAGACAGCAAATGTCGTAATATATTCCTGGTATTTCCGAGTACCCACCCAAATAATCAAGCAGGCCCGCCCGTGTTAAGGCGTGATACAAATCTTCGTCAAAGTCTACCATTTTTAGCTCGTGGGTCGCTACCTCTGAGATTCATCCTGTTGATTGCCCTGGCCCAACGCATTGTGGAAACTGTAAAACACCCAGACGGCGTAAGAGGAAGAGAATGCAACGACAGGCTTAATACCGTCTGTCTCCATCGAGTGAGTCAGATGAACTTCTGCTCGGCGTGGCCTTTGTTAAACTTGTCATCATCGCTGCACAGCTCATCCTCCAATTCAAAGGGTCTCAGTGAAAAACACATCTTTAAACGGCCCAGTGGCAAGACATAAAAAATATAAATGTTTACACTTCTATTTTTATGCGTGGTGACTGCTGGAAACAAGAAGCAAAACATGCAAAATAAAGAGGATAATATGTCAGTTCATTAAGATCTGTGCTCAAAACAAATTGGGTCTTTCAACAGATTTAACTTTCAGCGCGGCTGTTTCAGCCTCTAAAGCCATTCGATTATTTTTTTTATTTCATTCATCGCGCCGTCTTTATTGTCATGCTCGTGACATTGTAAGACACAATGCTTCGGTGTGCATCACTCAAATTTGTAACATTAACATTTCATTACACCGACTAGTTTTACATTGTCATCGCAACAGGAAAACAAAAGACATAATATCCTGCTAATAAGTGCTGATGAAAAGCTATTGTCTGAGCATTGTTTCTCGGGGGGCTCCTCCGTCACTTTGGTACACCCTCTATGCTGTCTAATAAACAGCTGTTTGTTGCATTAATTAATCTCCGTAATAAACAAAACAAAAGCTTTCCAGGGATAGGTGAACGTGGTTGTGTCAGTACCAATGTCTGCTTGGTTTAATTTCTTCTCAAGGAACTTTCTGCATCAGATTAAACATTAATATTATTATAGCACATTTTTATTTTTTTAAAGAAGTAAAGATGCAGGACTTTTAAAGAAGGAACCCAAAAGCCTAAAGAGACGAGATGGGTGATTTCATCGCAGTAGATGGCAAATGATGACATATATGTGTGCGTCATCTCATGTAAGGCGAACAATAAAAAAAATTTTAAAAAAAAACGCTCATGCCAAAGGGCATGGCTGGCCTCATCTCCTTGTCTCAGCATGGTTCCTGGCTCTGCATGTGAGAGGAAAGGTAATTATTTGCACCTCAAGGTGAATAAAAGTCATTTTGCAGGTATAACCATGGGCAGGCCTCTCATTTCTGCGCCAGTATTGTGTGTCCAGTCTCAGCTGGGCAAACGCAATAGGTGATAATTACAATTAATCTCTCTCATGTGTTTTGTCAGAGGGCAAGAACATTATTCCACGACGAGCAAGCTGAGCACATTAATGGGAGTCAACGTCATCATTGCAGAGTCCTTGTTTGCCTGTGGGGGGGAAAAAAACTGCACAAAATATTCTTATTGTCACTGCTGTGTGCAAACAGATACACCTTTAAACACCTCACAGGACAAACAAAAAGCTTTGTTTGTCCAGACTGAATCAGTCACACAGTGAGCATTGATCAGGAAATATTTCCTGGAATGTGTAAACAGCGAACATTTGGTTGACGCAAGCAGACGCAGGCAAAGGAACAGAAACAGACTGACGATTGTGCTTGACCGTTAAACACATCCTGCTCAATAAACTCGATTTCAAACTTCCTTCGCCTGGGCTTCGGGTAATAAATTCTTCTTTGACTAACACGCACAAACACATTCGAAAAAAGACACATGTACGAACACAACGCTCACCGCTTTTAGGGGAAGCGTTTTGTCTATCGGCCTCTTAAATCACTGTTTTTCTCAAGCTTTGGAGACACTGTCATGCCTGGACGAAGACCTGCTCTGGTGCGACGACGGCAGCAGGTCCGGGGAAGAAAAGAGAGGCTGCGTGGCGAACACGTAGATGGTTAGATACCGACGCCTCGAGCTGTAGTGAAGTGGGTTAGACTTGCATTGGTGGTCTTTCTGAATGGATCAATGCATCGACATCTGACTTGGCAACTCTCCTCCTGAGTCTGGATTGTTTAAATGCAGGATGAACACAGCTCAGCTTTGCTGTCTGAAATTGACTTTTTATTTACGGTCGTTTACAAGCTGTCTGAAAAGTGGGCACCAGTTCAGATTTGTGATATACTTTTCATTTAATTCAACTGCATCGTATTTACACAGCGCCAATAACAGTACAAATACAAGACCCAGAACCCAGGTAAATCCGGGTAACATTTTTTGGCCTTTATTTGGTAGTTCTTGTTGAAAGAGACACGGGGTAATTGGCAGGGTTAGAGAGGATGACATGCAACAAAGGGCAGTGGCTGGAATCAAACCAGCGCCTCTACAGCAAGGACTGTAGCCTCAGTTTATGAGGTACCTGCTCAAGCAGGTGAGCTTTAACAGGAAGTAATCCTTGAGCAGAAACCAGCCCTGGGGGGTATCTGCTTAAGGACACAGAGATAGAACAGAAGAAGAGGGAGGAGGAGAGAATGAAAGAACGGCAGAAGCAAGCAGATTAACTTGTGCACGTCTCTGAATGGAGCTTGCATGCAGCATATGTACACAATGCAATCATGAGAACATGACACTGGGTGATGCATGATACATGTGCGGTTTGACAAAAGAACGGGGTAAAGCCAGCATTCAAATTATTCACCGTACCAAAGCTTAGTGGGTATACAACGTGCTCATAAAGTTACTTACTGGTATAAGGATAAACCCCATTTTTCAGTGTTGCCGACACTTTTAACACGTCTGAGCATCTCTTTATTTGAAGCATATGTAAATCCTTACAAGCGCAAAAAAAAGAGGAGAGCTTGTGCTTAAAAGACAAACCCAAATGGAGCTGAAAGTCTTTGCCTCTCATTGCATGCGATGTGAATGCTTGCCATTCTCTTTGATTTTGTGGTCTGACATGAAGTTTTAGGGAACCACGGCTTCGACATCTTTTAGACACTAAAAGGGATTAACCTGTAAAATATATCGTGCATGGGGTCAGGCGCAGGTTGGTTGAGTACGGCTCGGTAACCTTCCCCTGAAAAAGAGATTAATATTAATAGCGTAGAGCGGTCGGGCTGCATTATATGTGGGTGCTAATATACAGCGCAAAGGGCTTATGTCTTGGAAGAATGAAAGAGACACATTTCCTTTAAAATATTAGCAGTGTAAAGGTCTCCGTTTCCATGCTATCATAAGCAAAGACTTTCACCCTGTCACCGTTTAATGGTCTGACGACATACAAAGCCGGTGCTGCATTTGGAAACCCAAAAACCTTTTTCTCTGGTGCTGCAGCCCCTGCACCCCTCCAACGGCAAAGGAATTGAACGGGATAACAGACATGGCAACAAGCAAAATTTTTTTGTGGGAGGCAAACTACAGGCAAGTAAAAAGAAGTAACAGTGAAAGAGGTGACAGTTTGGTGCTGGAAAAAAACAAAACTCCTTTTTTATTTTTTACTGACAGAGGTAGCAGGGAAAAGAAACACACTCAGGCTGCGCACGTTCCATTTTCATGGCTTAAATTTCTTTCTGGTAGAAGGGTGTGACGCTTTGTATTGCTAGAGGGAAGAAGGAGGGGAATCAGAGTGTGAGAAAAGGGAGGAAACGAGAATTCAAAAATGGGTTAAATAGTGTTGGCAGGAAGAGGCCTTCTCTCTCTTATTACCACCTGAAGAAAGGCCATCGCCATTAGATTGAAATTTAATTTACGAAATAGGGTTTTAATGCAGCTGTTCACCAGCAGCCCATTCTAAATACGTTTTCCGTCAGTGCATTTCCTGAGGGCCATTTAATTGGGCTAATGAAGAAAGCTGCTAATGGCTGGGTTTATCTCTGGCAGGACTGGTGACATTTCATCAAGGCAGGTGATTTTCTGGGCATTGTTTAGGTGCAGTGTGTAGCATTTCATAGGTGAAAAGGGAAAAAGAAAATAGCAAATGTGTTGTGTCGGTAAAGTATTTTAAAAAAAAAACGGTGTTGGGAACAATGTGGCCTCGAGGAAAATGGCAAATTCAAAAACAGACTGAATTATCTGCTAATTATTTCCCACACATGCTGTTAATCATGCTTGGGAAGAAAAAAAAAAGCGCCCTTTCAAAGAAAAAAAAAAAACAAAAAAAACGTGGCTTGCTGGTAGTCAGCAGTTCATCTTTGGTTCTGTAATTCTGGGAACGCCCTCATGACCAAGCGTTTAGAGAGGAAGGTACGGCAAGAGAACAGAATATGCATCACATTTGAATAGACACACACACACACACACACAATGCAGATAGAGACAGTGATGTGACATTTACCTTCATCAGTTATCAACATCTTGACATTAGTACATCAAACCTGCTGTTTAATAATGAGGCTTGGTTGCCATCCGACTGAGCGAATCTGACACTCTTGTCATTCCCTCCTGTCAAAAAGAAAGGTCAGCGGGAAAGTAAAGGGGGCTGAGACCCATGTTTATACATGGGCGGACGACAAGATTAGCCAAACGGTCTGCATCGTGATTAGCGGCAAAACTACACAGTGAGTGGCTGAAAATTCTTATTACTCGTCGGATGCGTTCTCCGCTCTTGGGATGATTCCTCTGGCAACCTTTCCAGTGAACTGGTGTACACTTCCAGTTAAGCCGGTAGTTAAAGGTTATGTCCATTCATTCATTATCTGTGACCACTTAAAGGGCCGCGGGGGGGCTGGAGCCCGTCCCTGCTGTCACTGGGGTACACCCTGGACGGGTCTCCAGTCTATCGCAGGGCTAACACAGAGAGACAGACAACCATTCACGCTCACACCTACGGCCAATTTAGAATCACCAGTTAACCTAATGAGCTTAACTGTCTTTGGACTGTGGAGCACCCAGAGAAAACCCACACAGGCACAGGGAGAACATGCAAACTCAACACAGAAAGGCCCCAGTCGGCCGGTGGACCCTTCTTGCAATTAGGCGTCGGTGCCGACAACAAGTATGTTATTAAATTATCTTAACAGTATCTCATTTAATTGTATAAAATTCCAGAAAATACCCAAAGAAAAACATAAAGACGTCAAATACACCAGTCAGGCATAACATTATGACCACCTTCCTAATATTGTGTAGGTCTCCCTTGTGCCTCCAAAACAGTTTTGACTCAGCAGAGAATGGACATGGGCTTCTGAGGGTGTCCTGTTAGCCTGGTCATTACCATCCTACGTTTCCGCCCAAAATTTGATTTCGGTCTCGCACGGAGTCTGGCCCAATTGCACTTCCGCGGTCCGCGTGTAACCGCGCCAATCAGCGAACAGTTCAGTGATGACGCGGAACTTGCCTGCCGAGTTGCTTGTAGTCCAGCGAAGCTTGTAGTTCAACAGCATAGCAACAATGGCGTGTGTGCCTGCATCAGGCTGCATCCTGCTGGGGATGGCTGCTGCCATCAAGGAGTGTCATTGCTATGGGGTGGGGGTACCTGGTCTGGTCTAGGTGGGTGCTAGGTGTCTAAGTAACACCCACACAAATGAATGCCAGGTCCAAAAGTTTCCCAGCAGAACACTGGATTGTCACAAGATGGTCAATGTTAATCACTTCTCCTGTCCCAGTGGTCATAATTTTGTGGCTGATCGGTGTACATTCTTTCGTCTAACTAACACTTCAAACGCACAATTCTAATTTTACTATTATGCTAGACAAATGAGAAAAAGCGGAATTAAAAGACAATTAGCAATCAACAAAAACTTGTATATCGGCTGAAAATTAAGACTCTGCTTCCACCGCCGAGAGATCATGATGACGGGCACCATTTGTTCTTTCTTCTCTTTAGAGCAACAACAACAAGAGAACAAGTCAAGGTGAAATGAAGTTTTCAAACTGTAATATATTTTTTTTTTTTTGAAGGATAACACAGAAAAATAGGAGGTGCCACCGCTGTCACACCAAAGGCCTGCTGCAGTCTTCAGCTCTGAATGTAATTTTCCATCACACAATTTCCATTTTGGCACTTTTAATTAGACTTGTAAAGTAACTGCTGCTTCACACAGGCCAGGTGACATAATGCAAATTTGTTTAATAAAAAAAAAACCAAACACCTTATATAGACAGTGTTTATTCGCGTTGTCAACAGTTTTGAGCTTGAATTTAAATGCACAAGTCGTTAAAGTTTAATGCTGGCTGCAAACTGCCATCCGGACAATTGGATTTGAATTCTGCTCTTCCGGATCACTTTCCTTCTCCTGGATTTGAATCTGTTGACGTCCTAACTGACATTTCCAACCACTTCACGCTGGCCCCACCGCATCTGCTGGCCGGCGTGCTCAACGTTTCCTTTATTGTAAACAACAATGAAGTGTGAGATATTCGAACGGAGCAGGAGGCACCAATCATTTGTAGTCTGCGCCCGAGAAGCGGCTTTTGAATCCCTCCTTCTCTACCCACTCATTGGCTGCGAGAGGAGTAGCGACAGTGTTTAATGCACCATGCGGTGTCCGCCGGAGTTCAGTCAGTGAGAGGAAGCGGCTCGGTGAGCACGGGGGTCTGCGTTACGTGCGGGAAATAGTAAATAACGACTGTGAGTTTGCGGTTCAAGAAAATCACCCCTCTCCAGACATCCGCGGGGAGACTTGTGCCAGAACGCGGCGTTGTTAGGCGCTGACCACCTCCACGGCAGCTGTCTCTCTCTTTTTCTCTCCCTCTTTCTCTCTCTGTTATGTGTGTGTGTGTGTGTGTGGACTTTGACGGGGGACGACCGACAAGGACAAAAATGCCACTACGGGAATCAGTAACTCCGCGCCGCCTCGGACCGCTGGAAAAAACAACGATCGCGGTTTAAACATCCACTTTGGATCTACCTTACTGCACATCTGGATTTTTTTCCTCTTGTTCTCCTTCATCACAGAGTATTTCTCCTAACAGTTTTCCTTCCTGAAGAACGGTGACTCACTGCAGGCTGAAGGCGAGCAGCTGCATCCTAATCAGACAGCGGAGAGGACTTCAGCTCATTGACATTACAGTCATACTTTTCTGGAGCACTTTTTTTGTTTATTTCCACTGCGCTGCACTGTAGCCTGTGTGTGCATCGGAGGCTTGTGGTTTTGTATCCCCCTGCACTGAAAAGGAAAGGGGGACCACGGGTAGAGGAGAAGTGGTTAGGGGAATGAAACTCTCCCCGAACCGTACTGGAACTGACTGTTCAGATTCAAACATCCTTTTTTATTCCTCCTCCTCCTCCTTCTTCTTTTTTTGGATTGGATATTAAAGCAGTTTCTTTTAGGTAAGTTTGATCTCCTGCGCTCTTTGCGTTTCATCCACCGTGCGTAATTTTCCACCAGAATCACCGTGTTTTCATTCCCTTGCCGTTATTTCACTACCATCCCTGTGCATGCGGATGCAACAGCTTCCTCCGAGGACCGTTGTATCTTTCACAGATAGAGAGAGAGGGAGAGAGAGAGAGAGAGAGAGAGAGAGCATCAGTGGAAAGAATTACACGGCTGGGCTGAGATGTTGGCAGCTCATTTCTGAATTTTTATAAGGCTCATTTTAAATATCCGGATTATGCGGATTTGTTAATGCGTGTAAGAGGCTCATTTTATACTCACTTATTCAAATAGCCGCCACAATAGGCCATCTCCAGTTGTATGCCTGCAGTGTTGCCACATTATCAAAGTTGCCCTATTGCCGTTTCATTCAGCATTGCCTTAACGTGTGAATGCTCCTCTATCACCACAGGGTCAGATAGTTCATTGCACATTAGAGGTGGATTAAAAGCTACATTTGGAATCTTGTATTTATAACAATACGTGAGGTAAATCAGCTACCAGGGGGAGTCATTATTTGCCCGAGTATCTGGGATGCGCTGGGTGCCTTCCCAAGGTTAACTAATTGACAAGCTTCTCCCGTAATTGTGCAGATGAATTACACATGAGCCCTGTTTCAGTTTTGGCTCAGCGGTGGATCTGATTTCTTACCGGCAAAATGGCTAGTGTAGCTGGAGTCTGTTTTTATCTGAGTGACTAATTAAAACATTTATATTTTAACGCATGTTTTTTTTTTTCTTTCTTTTTCCTCCGTAGGTGGTATGAGCCAACACTTACAATGACTATTCTGTTTGGAGACCGGATCGCGATTATTGCTCAGATGAGTCTGGGTGCTCAGCTGAATATAAATTAGGTGTTCAGCACCACAGATTGCTTGCAGAGGAAGAGAGCGACAGAGCAAAGACAATCTACAGATTGACAAATGTCAAGGCATCACATGATGAACAGGACTCTTTATTTGATCCCGAATAATAGAAATACCAAATTTCATCAAAAAATCAACAGGTCAAGGGAAGCGTAAACACACGACAGATTACTGCAGCTTTTACTGACTGGAGATGTATCTTTCTATTTTCTTTTTCCTCCTCTTGTGGGCTCAAGCCCTGACATTGAAAAACTTGAATTACTCTGTCCCGGAGGAACAAGGTCCGGGAACAGTGATTGGGAACATTGCCAAAGATGCCAGACTTGGACTCGAACAGACAGGGCAGGGAGGACAGGGTAAGAAAGCCAACTTCAGGGTGCTGGAGAACTCTGCCCCGCATCTCATTGACGTGGACCCCCAAAGTGGACTGCTGTACACAAAGCAGCGCATAGACAGGGAAACATTGTGTAAGAGAAACCCCAAGTGCCAGCTTTCCATGGAGGTGTTTGCCAATGACAAGGAGATCTGTATGATCAAAATAGATATTCAGGACATTAACGACAACTCGCCTTCTTTCCCCTCAGATCAAATTGATATTGACATTTCTGAAAATGCAGTGCCAGGGACACGCTTTCCCCTGACCAGCGCTCATGACCCAGATGCAGGGGAAAACGGCCTGAAAACCTATCAAATAACACGCGATGACTACAATCTCTTTTCCTTGGAGGTCAAATCCCGTGGGGATGGGACTAAATTCCCAGAATTAGTTATTCAACGCCCATTGGATCGAGAAGAGCGAAGCCATCACACCCTTATTTTGTCAGCCACTGATGGGGGAGAATATCCTAGGTCAGGTACCATGCAGATAAACGTTAAAGTTATTGATTCCAATGATAACAGCCCCGTCTTTGATCAGCCCTCTTATGTCGTGGAAATTCCTGAAAATTCACCTCCTGGTAAAGTCTTGATCGATTTAAATGCTACTGATCCCGATGAAGGTAACAATGGACAAATAGTCTATTCTTTTAGCGGTTATGCCCCAGAGAGAATCCGGGAGCTCTTCTCCATAGATTCAAGAACGGGGGTCATAAAAATTCAGGGCGAAATTGACTACGAAGAGAGCTCACTTATTGAAATTGACGTCCAGGCAAAGGATCTAGGTCCCAATCCAATCCCAGGCCATTGTAAAGTCACCGTTAAAGTGCTTGACAGAAATGATAACTGGCCATCTATAGGCTTTGTGTCTGTGAGACAGGGAGCCATCAGCGAGGCAGCACCTTCAAGCACTGTCATTGCTCTGGTCCGTGTCACGGACAAGGACTCAGGCAGGAATGGGCAGCTTCAGTGCAGAGTGCTGGGTAATGTCCCTTTTAAACTTGAGGAGAACTATGATAACTTCTACACAGTGGTGACAGACAGGCCTTTGGACAGAGAGGTGCAGGATGAGTACAACGTTACAATTGTGGCAAAAGACAATGGGATTCCTCCTCTAAACTCCACAAAATCCTTCACTGTAAAGATTCTGGATGAGAACGACAATGTTCCTCGCTTCACCAAGTCAGTCTACCTTCTTCAGATCCCAGAGAACAACATCCCAGGAGAGTACCTAGGTTCAGTTCTGGCACACGACCCAGACCTTGGACAGAATGGCACAGTGTACTACAGCATTATCAACTCTAACGTGAGTGGGGGCGATGTCAACACCTATGTTAATGTGAATGCAGCTAACGGAGCCATCTATGCTGTGAGATCTTTCAACTATGAGCAAATAAAGTATTTTGACTTTAAGGTTCTTGCTAAAGATGCTGGATCTCCACACCTAGAGAGCAACGCCACAGTACGCATCAGCATTCTGGACGTCAATGACAACATCCCTGTCATAGTTTTGCCGCTTCTCCAAAATGACACGGCCGAAATCCATGTCCCGCGTAATGTTGGCGTTGGTTACATTGTTACCACGGTGAGGGCGGTGGATAATGACTACGGTGAAAGTGGGAGGCTCACCTATGAGATCTCAGATGGCAATGAGGAGCACCTCTTTGAGATCGATCCGGTGACTGGGGAGGTGCGAACCGCCCACCCATTCTGGGACGATGTGAGCCCCATGGTGGAGCTGATCATTCGAGTAGCTGACCATGGCAAGCCAACTCTAACTGCTGCTGCCAGACTCATCATCAAGGCTTCCAACGGACGTCCTCCAGATGGACTGCCGCACATGAAGGACAATCAGAACTGGGACATGTCTCTGCCTCTTATTGTGACTCTGAGCATCATATCTATCATGCTTCTGGCTGCCATGGTGACCATAGCTATCAAGTGCAAGCGAGAAAACAAGGAGATTCGTACTTATAATTGTCGCATCGCAGAGTACTCGCACCCTCAACTTGGGAAAGGGAAGAAGAAGAAGATTAACAAGAACGACATCATGTTGGTGCAGAGCGAGGTGGAGGAGCGGGATGCCATGAATGTGATGAACGTGGTAAGCAGTCCTTCCTTGGCCACCTCTCCCATGTACTTTGACTACCAGACACGCCTGCCACTCAGCTCACCAAGGTCAGAGGTCATGTACCTCAAACCCACTGCCAATAACCTCAGCGTGCCCCAAGGCCACGTGGGATGCCACACCAGCTTCACAGGCCCAGTCACCAGCACTACAGACACCCCTACTAACCGCATGTCCATCATACAGGTAAGAGAAATTGCACTCGTCTCCTTCACTGTTGTGCCACCGCTTTCACGTCACAACCCTCAGAAAGCTCCCATTTCCTAGATCAGCATTCGCCCCTTGTTTTGTAAAATGAAAGAAAACGGAAGACAAGGACAGGCAGAGAGGCCCAGCAGCGCTACGAGAAAGAGGAAAGCGGGAGGGGTGAGCATTAGAAGGATTAAACAGCCATTCTGGTGCTCTCACAGAACAGAGCCAGTGACATCAACACAAATTAGTTCTGCTTGAAATATGTCACGGCAGGCTTTTGAAATCATCAGTTTTCATGTAGAGATGTTTCATTAATTACTCAATCACTGTCGTTTCTTTCATTTCTGTCATTTCCTGTTGTGTGTGTATATATAGAGTTTACCCTGTGGCTGAGATATAAGCAAGAATATGTTCTATTTGGGATCGTGGACATTTTTAACTAACCAACATCTAAATTCAATAATAGATCACCAGTAAATGCTGCTGAGTAAAGTTACTCCTTTGGTTTTGTCAGAAAATTCTACAGCTCTTTGTACTTTATTCAAGCGACTTTAATTCCCAGAGATTAGGCGATTGTTCTTATTTTCACGGCTACTTTATATGTCTTGGTGTGGAGTACTTGGGAGTATAAGCCTCTAATGTGATAACTTCTCTGGCCTTAAGCCCATTAAAAGTCTGTCATGTCAGACGGGGATTAAAGCCTGCTTAAGACAGTGGTATGTAACATTGGGGATAATGGGCAGAGGTTGCGAACTTAACCCATGCTCTGATGTTTACCTATTGTTCTGCAGAGAAAAAACAAAACAAAAACATGTTTTTGGTCACCATTGGACAATTGTTGGGTTTTTCTTGATACTAAGGCTGCGACTTAAACATTAGGATTATACATCATATGATGTGGCCCTATATAAATACACTGAGCGGAATTAAACAAAGTATTCCTGATACAATTTGATCAAAATAATCCTCTTGTTTTTATGTTCTACTTGAAGGCTTAAACTATTTGGCACATTTAGACATGACATTGTTCCCAATTACGTCCTGACACACTTGAACTATTCATTTCTACACGAGGCTCTTTGCTCTCTGCTGTGTCCCACTATTTTCATTGGACGTGGATGTGATTGTGATCAGATTTGACATGTTCCCTTTAGGGAGGAAGGCCACTGTCTGTTGTTCTCACTCGCCGTCTCGGCCCTGCTTCTATTATGAACCAGCTGCATAGGGCAAGGGTCAGCACGAAGACCGTTAAGCCTTCCTAATCAGAGGGACAGAATAATTGCTGGTCCACTCTGCAGGCTGTTTCTCTGCTAATGTACTGATGATGAATTGGACTCTGCTAGGCGGTTGCACACCCATTTGGTGAACTTCCCTTTCTCTCGCCCTTCAGACTTTCAAAAGGAAAACAAGCAGAAGCAGCAGCAACACATTCCTTAGTGTCTTGTTTACAGAGGGCCCCCTCGACGCATCAGGCGTGCAGGGTGCTCTATTGTATTATTCAAGAGAAACCTGTGTAGAGGGAGATGGCCCGAGGCATTAAGTTTCTTCAGAAGCTGTACAGAAGCGTATCATTTTCCTCCCTCCTCCCTACTCTCTGCTCCCCTCTCCGTTCGCGTGGACAGTAAGTAACCTGAGTCAGGAGAGTGGCTATGGAAAGAATGTCATGAAACAAAGACAGAATTCCCCTTCCATCGATCCCAAGGCCTCTCAGCCCATCTGTCACTACAGTTGCCACAGAGGAGAGCCTAAATAGGAAAAATAAATAAAGATATGGGTAAAATCAGAAACCATACTGCACGCCTGCTCAGTCAGTTTCACAAGGGCACCTTAGTGCTGCCGTCTTCATGCGCGCGTAGTAGAGCCACTGTAGCTGTCTGCAACTCCCAGTCTTTCTCCACACTGCTGCTGGCCTCTAATGATGTTTTATAGTGGTGCACTGGCAAACAGGCTGGGCTTGGATTCTAGCTGGGAGGAGGGGGGAATAATATGAACATATCAGCAGAGCTCTGCTGGCCTTATCATTGTCACCTCCGTGCCAGCACCCAGCCCATTGGAGATCTTCTTTTCATTTGTAAAGAGAATTCCTGGGATAAGGAGATGGATGATGCGTAATGATGCCTAATTCCACTTAAGGGTGTTGAAGGGAATTACTTAGTGTGGAATCAAGGTTAAAACCAATCTGCAGCAAAATTCCTCAGCGCCAAGGAAGAAGGGATTGCAGTAAGAGTTAGACCACGCTCACTCTAAATCTTCTTTTGAATACGCTTTGCGATTTAGTTGCACATTTTCCTTAGCGTCAGCAGTTAAGCCAAATTGTGGCCCACTGGCTGGGTTATAAGTTCTTCTGCTGCCTACTTTTGCCCGTTTTGAGATGCCGCTCCTATTGTGGCGAAACATTCAAAGACTCTTGTGTCATTTCCTTCCTTTTAAATTCCCTGTAATTTATCAAATGAATTTGTTTTCAACAAGATCCCGTCTCTGTGGGAGGCTATCCATCTTAATAAGATGTAAGTGTTGGGGAAAGGGGGGGCCTCTGAAAGGCTATAAAATCTGCCTTTAGGTGGCGGCATTCTGCCTTGTGAAGGGGTGCATTGAGAGGAGAGTGGCAAGGACAAAAGGGGCGCTAGTCTCTGCTGACTTGACAATGTCACTTGTCGCTTGGTGAGAAGGCTCCTTCTGGTCTAATGAAAAATGCCGTAGCTTTGAATGACAATCGCTGAATTTAAGACAATGACCCCATCATATAAGATTCACGCAAGTATAAATTACAAATCCTAAACAATGCATTTTAAGATATCTGGAAAAAAAAGCTGTAATAGGTGTCACTGTGATGATTAAAGAGGCATGGATGCTATACTGGAGATACATTTTTTTCACTCCTTTGATCTGTATAGGTTGAGCATATGCATGCCAACATTGTAGCTGGAGCAGATGTTGCAAATGGATGCTTCGAGGAATGGTCTTACTCTGCATAATTTAAGGAGATTGTGTGTGTGTGTGTGTGTGTGTGTGTGTGTGTGTATGTGTGTGGGTGTAATGTCATTGTGTATTCCAGGCATGTGATTTAAGCCTTTAGCTGGCAGGCTCCGTGACAGAGCCCCTCTCTTTTATGAGCGTGACAATCTTGCATTTGTCCGAACCTTGAAACACCCCCTCCTCCGAGAAACGCACACACTTTTGTGCACACAAACGCACGGACGCGCATGTAGCCGGGCTCGGGCTGTTTCCGAGGGTTCCTGCCGAAAAGTCTTATCAAAGCCTCCGCTGTATATTGTATTGAAATTGCTCCCACACTTCAGTGGCCACTGAGGCAATGAATAGAAAAGCACTCTTTATTTCATTTCTCTCCCTTCATCTTTAGATAACTGCTTTCCTCTGGAGCTTTCCGTGGAACAAGTTTGGTAAACCTGTATATAGTGAAATTCCCTTGCAATCAGGGTCGAGCAGCTCAGCAGTTAGATGCACAAACAGTTATTTATGAGAGACAGTTCAAGGAACTACTTGTAATTTGTGTACTTTTGTCCCCCAGTCGAGTTTCTGAGTTACCAGCTCAGATTTGTTTTATTTGAGCTTACCAGTTCATAAAAAACCCTCATCCTGCCGTAGGGTATAACTTCATGTTTCCTCAAATAAACCTACTGCTATTGTACATAATACTACATGCTGAAATTCTGAATTATTAATAGGCAGTTTTATTTTTCTTCATCTCCCCCAAAGCACACATGATAGATGCAACTGAGTAGAGGAAGTGCCGACAGACCACAGAGTGTTGCTCTAGGGAACAGCCCTAAATTACATTATCACTGTTTAACTAAAATTGAGAAATTCTGTCATTGAAAGCTTTGTTTGTGAACTGCCATAGCTGGCATTTTGTCTGCGGTGTTTGCAGAGAGACGCTTGTTTCAATACAGATGCGCCAAAGTGTCTCCAAGCTGTAGCAGCTGTGTAGCGCGGCGGCGGCGTTTGCATCCCTTTTCATTAATAAATCATCACGTTTAACAAATCAGAAGGAAAGCGGAAGATGTCACGATGAACTTCGGAGGTCTCTGGCTACGTGTTTGTGGAAATGGGAGGGCAGAACACCAGGGTGAGTGAGAAATTGAAGCTACTTGTTTTCTGATATTGGCGGAATTTGAGCATTCGTTTATTTTTCCTGGGTCTGCTTGCGGCGTGAGGCGGCACGGGAGAAAGCAGAAGAGATGACTGTGGTAGCCTCTCAAATAGCTTATTCCATGCCATTCTCCTGTGTGGAAATGGCATTTTTTCAGGAAAAGGCAATGGCAAGTTTCAGGAAAAGAAAAATGAAGAAAGTTCGGTTTTGTGGTAATTCACACCGGCCTAAAACATTTCGATAGAAAACATTAAATAGACCGAGGCTCAAAGCTCTGTGCAACTGTTCAAAGACATACGCAATTAATAGTTCATTATATAGATATTAGGAGTAGCCAGAACATTTTCTTGAGATTCCAGGCAGCTGTGAAAACTAATGTTTTATTTATTGCAAGTTTTCAAAAACCCAAGTAACCCAGCTAAATTATTGAAATGTAGCCCCCGACTACAGTTTGCTCATCACTACATACAGTTTTCATGTATAAGTTGAAACAAATTCAAGTAGAGTTTTGGACAGAGAAAGGAACGGATATGCAAAGCAGACAATAATGTTTGTAAAATGTATATTGGTCTTCCACCAGATATCCTCTCAGCCAGCTGTTCATATGGCATTCATATGGACACAGCACTTAGCTGTGCTGCATAATTTCATTATTTTAACAGACCTCCTGTCCTGGCAATGAAGGGCAACAAAGGAATGTTTGTTTTTTTTGCCAGTGTAGAGAAAGAGACAGGATGCGAGGACACAAGTTGACCTCTGTTATAGCCAGATTGGCCGGACACATTAAACTAATTTGCTTGGTTCCGTAGGAAACAGCCTATTGGAGATGACATGGGCATGATAATAAGACCGTGGCTTGTCAGTGGACATTCACTCTGGACTTATTGTGTGTTTGTGTATGCCTGAATGTGTGTGTGATAAGAGGGGAAGTGGATGATCAGGACTCTTCTGCCTCATTCACTGACACCGGAGCTTCAGAATATCATGTCATTTTGTCGAGTAGCAAGCGTCGTTGATTTGCTTGGTTTCCTTTCCATAGGCAGACTGGCGAGTCCTGTGAGCTTATTAATTACTCTCCTAGTCTGTCATTAGACGGCTGCCAAGTCCACGGCTGCTGTAGGTTTTGTTGGCTGCGCGTGACGACGTGTCTTGTTTTCCTGACCCTGTTTATGCTGCCAGTTGCCCACATTTCCAGCACGGCAGGTGCACGCCATAGACTGCAAATAAAGATGGACTACGGAACTGCTCCTCAAATGTAAAGTCAAAGTAAGTAGAGCACCCCTTGGTGGCTGGCTGCAGTATAGGTCATAAGCTCCACCCCCTCCATGTTAGTGGATGGGTCAAACAACAAGGATTGTTTCTGTTATTTTAGATAGTTATTATAATATCATATTTCTGATAAGGTTCGTTTTAGTTAGTTATTTCACGCTATAGAAACAGGATGTGACATCATGACGACTACAAGTGGCCAGGCCAACCGGTCAGTGTATAATCCAATCCAACATTTCTTTGGTACCGGTGGAGTGAGCCTGGTGGAAGTGGCTCCACTTCTGGATCTTACAGCGCAGACTCTGGCTCTACGCTAGCAAGATGGCGCCACCTGTATCCCCGGGAAATGGAAAGAAGTGTGGATGCGTTGTCCATATTTATATATAGTCTATGGAGCACACTTACACCAATTGGATCCAGGCTTTCTGCTGTTTAGTATTTTCTTTTTTTTTTTTTTTTAACATCAAAATGCCCAGTACATAATATAGAGGGAAAAGAAGGTTGCAACAAAAATATTGTTATGGATGCTTCAAGTTACCTTGGTGCAGCTGGCATTGGGGTCAAAAGTCAGTCAAAAGGACAGAGGTCTGAAAACAAGAGAACAGAACCTTCACAGTGGAGAGATTTAGCCAGCCCTGTGTCTCCTTGTGTCTGTCCATGCACAGGCACACATGTACCTTTGCTACCACCAGCTGTGCTCTCAAGCACCGGTCTTGCTGGTTTCCCTCAGATTGGAATGGGCTTCCCTGTAGGGACTGCCTGCCCCCTGAAAGCTCTTAGATCCCTCCTGGGCTCTTTAGACTTAACGTTTTAAGCAGCAGGGGCGCCTCAGCTCCGCCGATAGACAGGTACAGATAGTAGTGACCACACAGTAACGTGTGGTGAAATGCGCCGCGCACACAGAAGGCCGCCTCGAATGTACATGGCATGGCGATGTATACTCTGAACTGCCAGCAGCTGGGTCTCCTTGCTGTAAATCAAACACTTTCAAAGTCAAACAAAGTAGAACTCGCTCTGTTGTGTCTTGGCGCCGGTCCAAAGTGAAAGAGCTTTTATTTCTGCCACATCTTCCTTCACTGTGCCCCCTAGGCATGTGCGGTGGAAACAACAAGCAGCTCGGGGAATGAGTTATGTGAATCTGTTCTCACCTTCTATCTCATTAGTATAAGAGAAATGATTTATCCCTCTCTGCCTGAATCTCTCTCCCCTTGTCCTTGCCTTTTACAGTTCAGCACTCCTTCAGCTACATCAGTAATGTGATTAATTGATTGGAGGGATATACCATGAATACCATCTCATTTGCTTTTATTTCGCCTAACTGCATGTCAAAACAAGCTGTTAGAAAATGACTTCTTCTCCCTCATGCTATCGCTGGCGTGCATTACACTTGCCCAATCAGGAAATCACTATACTCGCTTTGCAATTTGAGGAGCACTTTTAGAAACGGTGTAATTCTGCCAGCTTACGTTTGTGTGCGCGCGTGTGTCTGAGAAAGTCTGACACTCCTAACAGGAGTGATCCCACTGTCTCCTCTCTCGCTGCTTATATGTGTAGCACAGTTTGAAATCTGACTCCCATGTCTAAAGCCCCGTGTGTGTCTAAAGGGAATTGACAGCCACTGTGTTTTGCAGGGGCTGTTATGTGTTTGTGGCAACAGGGCCGAGAGTGTCGGTACTCTCGGAGGTTATTGCCTAAACAAAAGGCCCATTAAATGGTGGGCACACAAGATTTGTTGTCAAATGTTGACCGTGCATGCTCTTCAGGGTGGCGGGGCCAACGCAGAATGCTAATGGCGTATTGAAAACAGTATATTTGGCTGGCCTCCTCTCTTTTGTACTACGCAGATGTACTCAATTGGCCCCTTACTGGGTTTATGTCTTAGACAGGAATCTTTTTGGGGCCTTTAGCATTCAGATCAATCGCCGGTTTGCTCTGTTTCTTATTGATTTTAGCTCTGTTTGGTACTGAAATACTGTTTTTCATTATCTATTGCTCTGAGCATTGTTTAGTAAAAAGAAAAAAAAAGACAGGGCTTGCTCTCTCGTCTTGGCATTCCCCTGCTCTTTTTGGATTCCCTTTCATTCTTCCTTTCTTTCTCTCCGCTCTTGTCATCTCAGATAAGCGTTGCAATTGCTCATGTTACTGACGACCCAAGCCAAATTCATAATGATGAGATTATCTTGTCAACAGTACAGGGTGTATATGTCTGGTGTATTGATCTGCGCACAGTCCTAATAAATGAAGTACCGCGATGGAAGCGTTGGCTCAATGGTAACTCTGAGCAGATCTAACTATTTATACACTCTCAACACTGCTGCCGATGATGAATGAAACGTTTTCGCCTTTCCTCCCGTTCCATCCTCTCCTCTCTCTGGATTGATGGTGTAAAACATCCGCGCTCCTCGCACACATTGTCTGAAACGCGTCCTCTCCGAGGTCACGTTGACATGCTGAGTCAATGTACTCCCAGGTGGAGGGACATGAGTGCTGCTGTGGGAGGCACCGGTCGGATAGACAGCGAGAGAGGGAGAGTGGGGAGGAAACAATTTACCAGCAGCTAGAGCCGGGGCTTGTGTGTTTCTTTAAACGACTGAGGTTTGAAGGGGAGTTTATCTTTGCATTTGAAGAGAAGGTCAGCAGGGTTTAGAGCCTGAGATTATGTGTGATTGTTTCTTCTATGGGCTGGCTGATTAATGCTAAAGCTGGTCTCAGAGATTCTTAATGCACCGCAGACACACTTAAAAGAGACTGAGAGGAACCGGCCTCCAACACTTTGACAACGGAGCATTATCCTAAAGCCTTTTCTGTCAGCTTTTACCCGCGTGTATGGACATTATCCTTCCTCCTCTGGCTCCCCTCTTTTTATTCCGGCTCAGCCTCTGCTAAGATACCTCTCCCCCACTGACGTGATGCATATACAGTAGATCGGTCACCTTGAAGTGAAACATGGTCCATCTGCTATGTGTGCGGAGAGAGAGGGGGAGTAGAAGAGAGAGAGAACCCAGGTGTGCATATGTGCACTTGTGCACGTATTGACATTAGACACGTGTGCATTCTGCATGTGTGTGTGTTTTAAATACACGGATCTGGCCTCTGTTCTGAGCTTTGGGGAAATGTCTAAACCCTTTCATCTACAGAATGTCTCTTCCTCCATCAATTCAGACGGAATAATTTTGTTTTTTTATGTTATTTTTTTCTCTCCCTCCACAAACTCTCAGCTTCTGTCTACAAACCACAATTTGTGCAATCTTTGTTTCAACACTGAATTATAGAAAGCGTGTTTTTTTTTGTTTTTTTTCCCCCTCATTTTTAGTTTAAATTTGATTCAAGTGCGAGATAAGAGGGCTTTATGCTATGGTGAAGCCCAATGCCAGCTTACTGTAAAAGACAAGCATGCACATATAGATATTATTCCAAACACTGAAGACTTTTAGTTGTTTTTTTGTTTTGTTTTTTTAAATCATATTGTTTCATTCTGCAGCCATTTCTAAATACTTGTATTAATCACCATCATCTAAAGCGCAAAAACACTGGAGACTGGATTTGAACTTCATTTAGCATAATAATGGCTGCTTTTAGGCAAACCAACTGACTAAAGATTAAGTAATGTCTCATTTAAATTGTTTGCATAGTGAAACATGCATGGAGAACAGAATAATTAGTTTGACTGGGGGTTTTGTATTTATTATGTTATTATCAGGGCCACAACGAAATGTGGTTTACTTTGAAAAGAGATTTTAGTTGAGGCTATTCGTAATTCCTTTTGTTTGGACTTTAAATAACTGTTTTTTGGGAAGGACTCTTCTTCGCTTTCCAAGAGTTAGACGGTAGAAGATTGATAACGCTCATGTCTGGATGGTGAATATGAATCTACAGCCAGTGGCTGGTTTACTTGGCTACGCTGGAAACAGGTGCATATAGCTAGCGTCCAGAAGAACAACTAAGTCAGAAAGAAAATGTGGGAAAAGTGGATTTACCAGTCGGTCAGGAAGAATTGCTTCACTGCAAAGTGTTGTTTAAAAGGAATTTATCTTGTTCAGTTGTTATGCTACACCAGTGCTTGTGCACGATCTCTATCTGTGCGTTACATCTGACAACGGCTTTGGATTTTTTGGGCTGACTTTGCTTTGGATTAATGAGGGTGAAACGAGGTCAGTGCTGACTCGGGTTTTCCGTTAACTGCATAGCTATTGTAACTATTGACGAGCAGGTACTGAATGATTAGTAGCCTACGCACCAAGATCACACACTGCATACATTTTAAATGTGTAGAAATTAAAGTCCTATCTATTCCTCATTAATTCCCCCCTTCAAAACTTTGCACATTTTCTTTCATCAATAAATATAAAGCTGGTCCCTGCTACCCAGACCAGCTGCTTGGATGTGTCTACACAAAATGTCTCAAGTAGTGAGGGAAAACAACGCGGCTATTTTAGAGAGCTGGCAAACTGCTGCGTTAGGGGTTTTTGTGTGTTGGCATAAATATATATGCCAAAAGCTACATTTATCATTTACTCCTGGGGCTAAACTGCCACAGATGTGGATTGTGTTGATAGGAGTACAAACACGCCGGGTGCCGTGTCGCCCCTCCTCTTCAGAGCGGGAAAGTTTCCTCTGAGCTGCCTCCACAGACGGCAGCTGACACCGCACTGGCTGCCGAGTCGTTGCCAGTGTTGTTGTGTTTGTTGGAGATAATAACGGTAGATAAGTAGATAGATTTATTAATCCCAAAGTGGGAAATGTCACTGTTGCAGCGGCAATACACAGATGCTTTGTTTACCATGCATAGTATATAACAAAAATGAAATAAAATACAAAATAAAATGAAAAAAAAGGAAATAAATATACAATATTTACAAGAATACTAAAATAATTGAATATTGAAAATTAAATTGGAGTGAAATCAAATTAATTTCACAACCAACATCCAAACAACCATGTGCAAAATGTGCCAGTAACAATGAGTCCAGTCCAGTTGAGGAGTTGTACAGACTGATGGCTTGAGGCAGGAAACATTTCCTGTAGCGTTCCTTGAGGCAATTTAATTTTCTTTTTGTCTTTTGGAGAAGGTGCTCCGTTGTCTGTCTATTCCATGGTGGCGTATGGTCTATTATAAGTAAAATTGTAGAAGATAATTGCACATATATGGTCTGTAAGTTTATTATTTGTGAGATTATGATGAGGAATTGTTCTTGGCATTTCAACTGGACAACAGAAATATTTTTGTTTTTTCTAAATATAGATGAGGTCACAACCTGTTCCCGTCGGACCCTGTTTGTGTAGGGGACTGTTATTTTATTTAATGTTCAGATCCCATATATATATTTCATATGCGTTGTTGTATTGGCAGCCAACAGAATGCCTCATTATGTTGCACTCCCTGGCCCAGGAATAACACATACATACAGACATATATTCTTGGACACCATTCATATATGTTTTTGCAGCTCTTCTGCACTGTATTCTCCCGTGTTCTACCGATGGAAATAAATGGCTTTTTGGAATGGCATCACGAAAAGACATTAAAGCCAGATCAGTTCACTCAAGGGACTCGCTTACTACATAATAACCGTGTCCTTTCACTGGGACCATTCCTGTTTCTGTCACTTCAGGGGGGCTTTGCACTCACTTACATTTAATTCCTAGAGACTTACCCTGACCACTACAAGCCGTGTCATAACCTTATCCCGATCTTAACCTAAATCTAATCTCTCCCTAACCTTAAACCAACTGTAATTTAAAGAGGTTTTCTACTTTTTTTTTTTTTTTTTGACCCCGCGCTGTGATTGTGTAAACAGATTTGTGTCCCCACAACTTGAATAATACAAATACGCACAGATGCCCTCACACATGTAGACACCAATTCCCCCGGTCTGGTAGAAGAGGATTATGGCAGACTTCTCACTCAGTTCCAAAACCCCCAGGGTCAGTCATATGAATTCACTTCAATTTGAATTTGGTTTGCAGCTTGTTAGGATACGAGTTGTGCAAGTGCCACCCCTTATGAAGCTGGAATTAATTTTGCCGCTTGAATATCCCGCTCTCATGGCGTTTTAGTGATCCCACATTCATCTTGCCCGCAGACAAATGTACAGCAGCTGCTGAGCAGACAGTGTAAAATCACAGTATTGTATTCCATATAGGGGGTTATTTGTCTTCTTTTTTTTTTTAATAAAGAATTCATTTTAATGTGTATTTATCTTTAAACGAAACATGAAAAAATGAGTAAAAAAGACAATACAACAAAGTAGAAACGATTATAAGGATGTCATTTCAAGTGCTTATACCAAACTGTTAGTTTTAGTATGCATTCGTGCCCCAGTAAATAAAACCACCATGAAACCTATGGTCCTTGGGCGTCTCAAACATACTGAATACTATTTTTTATATTCGTTTTAACCCTTACCGCTGCGATGAGCACGCCAAATCCTAACCATTAGACCGTAATTTACATTTATTAATAATCATTAGCTTCTCTCTCAATCCCATCTGCTCAAAATCTGCCCCTAAAACATTTGACATGGTCTTTTTTCGTGTCATCTGAAACACCCATTTTATATTCTTTACTTTTATTTCAAGCTACAGGTTGGAAAATGGGTCACAGTCAAATTTGCTTCCACTTTGCCTAAAAAAAAAAAAAAAGAGAGAGAGATGCTGACAGATTGCCATAGTATGGGGCCTCAGTTATGTGTTTCCTGTGTGACAGCTTATTATAATCTCTACCCGAGGGGACGTTGGTCAACATTTAACAACATTTAGTTTCGTTAGATAAGGCTGATTCGTTCTGTAATAACATAATCAGTCCATTAATAAATCAATTACATCCCAACGAGTTAAAAACCGATCATTAAATTTTTTTATTTTTTGTAATTTGTGGTAAACAGATTATTCTGTATCGCTACATGCTTATTAAGACGAGCCTTCTGAGCCATTTTGTTTATGCAGGATTTAGTTCTCCCCAGCACTTGATTCTCCATGCATTATAAAATAGACTGGGCTCTCCAGCACTTGTAATGATGTGGGTATTTATGAACTATTTGTGTGTAAGGGAGACGGAGGAGGAACAGTGAGTTCAAGGATATGCAGTTTTTTTTTTTTTTTCTTCGTATTTTATGTAATCCTCAAGATGATAATTACGGGCTCAGGAATAAGTTTAGCAATGCTTCGTTCCCCATCTCTCAAACTCAGGGTCTGTTCATCCCTCTGAGTTTTCTTTTTAGACTGTTTAACAGTGATTTACTCTCAAATTAAATTGCACACGTTATTACAAACGGATGAATGTGTTTTTATGAAAGCCGTTCCCAGATGTCATGGACCCTTTCATAGCCGTCGCTCTTGAAGGCAAACACAGCTGTCCCGGTGGTACAAAAGGAGACTACCTTAGAAATGTGACCAAAGTTGTGATTTGAAGATTTGTAGACGGAGAGAAAATTATACCTATGCTTGCTTAGCGTTGTCTTGAAAGGGAATAATAAAATATTAGTAACTGCTGAGGCCGTCTTTCCGGGCTTTTCATAGACTTTAGACCTTTGTTCGGTGCGTGGTTAGGGAGAGTAGAGATTCATCTGAGGCTGATAGGCGGTTTATGCTTCTGCGTCGTAGCTACGGCAACAGCTCAGAACCTGATGCCGTAGCCTGGCGTGCATCTCCCCAGAAATGCAACCACGACTGCACCAGCAGTGATTGGTCCGCTTGATAGTAGCGTTTTTCCTCTTTAGTATTTACGATCGCTTCTCCATCTCCGCAGTTATTAAAGTGATTGTTGTGGATCAATATAGATGGAAGAAACTGACGAAAGGTTAACCGAGGAGGTTCGAAGGTACAGGCATTTGTGCGACTCGTCTTCGGCAAAACTTCGGCGAAAGTTTCAGCCGCCACTGCTGAAAGTGAAGCGGGAAGTGGAGACAAAAATGAACAGGAGTGGTGAAAAAGACACAACAGAGTGAGCCAGACGGGCAAGCGCACAAGTATAAATGGCTCGCACCGGTGTAGGCTACGTGCGTAGACATGCATCTATAAAGACGACTTTATTTTTTTTTTTCCACTGGGCTCCTAATAGGCATCACTGTACGCTCAACTAAAATAATCCACCATCACTGAGAGTGGTTGCATATTAATTATGAATATGTTGTCTTTGCTAGTGAGCAATGAATATGCGAGGGAGAGGTCATGCTGTTTATGCAGTTGTATATAAAAGCCTCCAAAGTGCTGCTTAATGAAGGAAAAAAAGACCTGTTCCCCAACCAAATGAACATAAACACACACACAAAAAAAAAGAAATTCAGTTCTCCTTTGAATTATGACTTATTGCAAACCATGATTAACAAGATGAGACTATTGAGTTGGATTATAGCCCCCTGAGTCACCAGCTTCATTATAAGCCAGCAATTTTACAAAAAGAAAGGCTTTATAGTAGTTCTACGAAAAACACGGTCCCAATATTTCAAGGCAGCCGCAGCGGCAACTCCGCCACACACAGACGTGCGCGAGTTTATTCCTCTCGAGTCGTAGTAGATTTGTGGTGCCGGCGTCGACTTCACTACAATTAGAGATGGGGAGGAGAGGAGAGGCTGTCGGTAAGAGAGATACTTTAAATGACTAATCGCTAGGGGTGGGACAAATAATCAATATATTCTGATACAGTCTCTAGTGATATGTTATTATTACACTGGCACTGATTTTATAGCTTTACTGATGTATTTCCTTTCTTTGCTGCAGACATTTCTGAAATATGTATTGTGTCTGCTATCCATAAAAATGTATTCTGTATACAGTACACGCACAGAAATACTGTGGATGCGCCGAGTCTGTTTAAGGCTGTTCACACAAGTTGTATAGGGTGTTAGCTCGCTTGTCCACATGGTAACCTGCCGTCGTGTGAAAAACATTGTGGACAATAAACTGTTACGTGCAGGTGACTCATAGTGTCACCTGCACAAAGTAGTCAGCAAAGGCAGTAAAGACGTATTCCTAACATATACCAAGCGCAAGAAGAACATGCATCCAGCATCTTCACATTTTCAAATAACGAGGGCTGTAAGTCGATTCACACTCTAAATCTCTTCTTTTTTAAAACTCTAAAATTGACTTATGATCATAAATTCTGCTTTGAAATGAAACTAAACTGGACATACTATAAGATTTTCAGCTATCACTAGCAGAGCTGAAGGATTACAGGACGAGCACCGTGGTTCAGATGAATAACCCAGCAGACGAGGTGTGAATTCCCCCTTGCTGTGATTCTCAGCGCTGCAAAAAGACATATTTTTTTTTCTTAGTCCTTCCTTAACTTTATCCAGAGGTTTACTGATTTCCCGGTGCACACTTGATTTCAGCTGTGCACTTACGCTTGGGAGATGCCAGCTTAATTACTATTTTGAACCTTTGTCAACGACACCGCTCGCTAGGGCACTTTGGAATCACGCTAGTGGTTGTGTTTGAGTGTCGCTCTTGATTACACAGCTCAGAGTTATTCTTTGGTACATTTACTGTACTTCAATATCATTTGTTGTGGGAATTACTGTACTTGATGCACTTTGTTTTACAGTAACTTCTTGTGGCAGAGTACATATAGCATGTTGTGAAACAGTAGCCACATCTTGCCCACACACAAAAACACTTCAGGAACAACTAAAAAAGCAGCACAAGGTGTTGACCTGGCCTCCAAATTCACTAGACCAAACTGATCAAGTATCTGTGGGATGATCCACAGAGTCCCCTTCCTTCAACCCATAGGACCCATAGGCCTCCATTAACAACATTTTGGAGGCACAAGGGAGACCTACACAATATTCAGAAGGTGGTCATAATGTTATGCCTGATCAGTGTATGTTCTCTAAGTAAGCCACAACCTGACCTTTTTAAAAGAAGTACAGAAATATGATCAGCCTGCGTAACCTGCTTACCCTGGTGTAACCAGACTCTCTTATCAGAATATGAGGCTGATAACATGCCATTGGGATTTTATTTTGGACATGTTTCAACCATTTACTGCGTATACAAGGTTTTAACGCATGCAAAGAAAAAAAACACCTTCTATCTGCAATCAGATAGTCCTACTACCTCAGATGACGTTTGTCACCGCTTTAAAAACCCAGCCCAAATGATCTGACTGGCCTGGAGGATATTTGTCAGGGCATAATCTACTCCCAACGAACCAACTCCATTCCAACGTTTCGGGACTGGACGTTGAGGCTGGCTTCCAGGCTATAACTTGCCTGCACTTCATAAAAGCAATCCAATTTCACCATGGAATCCAAAGCTTGTCCTAAAATATAAAAAATATCTTTTTTTCCAAAGAGTGATTTCTGATGAAGTGTCGTCCACAATCATTTGCCAAGGTGTCCTTCCTGATTGGTGAGGGTGCGTGTGTGTGTGTGGTTGAAACCGGTCTAGTTTCCGTTTACTGGCATCAGCAGTCACTTCCAAGTTATTTGAAAGATGGTGGGAGATACTTAGCAGGCAGTAGACTGTGATGGCTTTAAGTTCACTTAAGCCCATTGACTGATTGGTCTGCTATCTCCTGGAAGATGTTTCGATGCTAATTAGATCTGATCACTTACAATTGCTACCCGGCCGCTTGATAATCAATGCATTCTAATTATTGCCTTGTTCCTACGCCCCCCTTTTTCCCTACTTCCTTTATCATCCTCTCACTTTGCCGTTTTGGTCTGCTCTTTCTTTTATTCCGTGCCTTTTCCCACCCTTTTAAACTTCTCTCTTTTTTTAATCCTTTGTTCCCATTTGGCTGTCTGTAATCTACTTTGAGAGGAATGAACCGGTTCTCCCTTGGTGGCAGTGTCACTCTTATACAAACACACAATAGAAACAAGTAGTTTATCAAATTAAAAACTGCAGTCGAGGTCTTTTTGGCACACTGACAAGGCTATGGCTGATTAGGAACTGCTCACTCCGCCGGCTCACCTGTAGAAATGCATTCACCGTTTCCTGCACAAAGAATGAGGAATATGTGTGTTTTCTGTTAGACAGTAAAGGACAAATGCATGTATCATACCTAGCAGCATAGCAAGAGGGAGGGGGTATACTCTTGTTCCTGTGAATAAAAGAGAGCTGTCCAACGATGTGTGAAAGAGAGACTGCAATTTGTCCTCGTTCACCACTCCTACCTAAGATATCAAATGCATACATATATATATACACACACAAAGACAGATGTATGTACACAAACATAGCGCTATAAAAAGGAACAGTAGAGTAGAATTGTACTCCCAATATTCGCGTCCCATTTGTCTCAATCGGTCTGCTGTCTGAGCGGTCAGTCTTAGGGCCTCAATGGGAATACAGAATAGAGTGCAGCTTTTTACACTTACTCAGCCTCGCCGTACTCGCCGTCCCTTTGACCTTTCGCGGCCTTGCTACATGGACTAGATGCGACACATCAGCATCAACATGCCTTTGCGATTCTCATTCGCACCACCAAGCCAACTAACCTCAGCTGAAATCCACACAAAGCAGATTGACTGGTGAATTCATCTCGTCTTGAATGGGTCCAGCGCTTCCCCTGACACTTTAAGGTCACAGGCTCATATTCTGGGTTAATGAGTGAGCCGGGTTTGAAAACTTTGAAGGCAGAATACACAGGTGCCGCAGTATTGGTCACTTCAGGTCTGCTCGCTTTTCTTCAGTTCAGTTTAGATCGGTTCATTTCAAGATGTTCCACACAGGAAAACATGTATTAATAAATGATTCTTGCAGGGCTAAATGAATTGATGTACTGTATAATACAGTGTTTGATAAAACTACTGGACATCTATCCACTATTTATCACACTCAAATTATCCTGCATTCATTGCGGGCTCTGACTGGCTCGGTACAAAGCAACCCATCCTGGCTGTTATCGACCCATTAATTGGAATGTGGCCCATTGTAGTGAAAGGGCTGGGCAGTATAGACAGACAGGAAGAGATGGAGGCTTAAGATCAGCCTGCACTCTAATTGGCAGGAAAGAGGTTTCTATGAAGTGGCGTAATGTGGTTTTCATTGGCTTTCTGGGTGGGGTGGGGGTCATGCTGTTTTAAGTGAGATGCACCATGTTTGTCTTTTTGATAGTCAAAGAAAAAGAAGCACAATCGAACAATAGCTTTGTTAAAATCTCACGGTATCAAAGCCGGTTTTACATTAAGGCACACAAGACTGTTGCCGTTGTCCTTGAATCAGTGGTGAACGCAACATTGGGTGACCAAAAATTATATCTTTTCTTTAGTCTAATGTGATTTAACAATAGGCTTTGAGCGTAAGGATATCATTGGTCGTGTGCAGCAAAATAAACCATATGACAATCAGGAAAGCCATTTTCCGTTAATGCCCCTTTTTCTTTTGATCAGATTCAGTGCTAACAGTGCAGAATTGATTGAAAAGTGTGTCCAAGGTTGATTCCCTGGTCATAAAAGTACAGAAGGGGCACATCTCTATAAAGACATCCATCTCTCCTTTGTGGGGGGGAAAAAAAAAAAAAAAACCCAGGCTGTTATAAATTCAATGCCAAACGATTTCAAACATTCATTCTGCTCTTACTTTGTGGTCAGATTCCAGCCTTTGATATATTCTGTGGGTGTTTTCTTTCAATATTGGTGAAGGCTGAGGTGGAATAAAATGTTTAGGTAGAGATAAAGGTGTTGGCGAAAGCATGGAAGGTCAAAGTACTGAGGTGGCCCGTCTGACCTTCACACACCCCTTTTCATACTGAGCCACCGCAGAGCACGGATGACATTGAAATACTCTATCGACTGCGAGTCAAGCTGTGCATGTGAAAAACCCTGGCACAAGGAGACATTACTCACTAAACATGACATTTTACCGCTATGAATTCAAGACAGAGAGTTGCGCGCAACATAGGGTAATTATTTGTGTTGCCGTAATGAATACCGTTACGCCAGTGTGAAAGACATTTCTCTTGGAAGACATTTGTTTCTGTGAGTCCTACCGGTACGTAACAAGGGCATTGGACATTTAAATTCCTGTAATAATTGTATCTTAATAGAGGCACGTGTGATTCCTTTCCTCCTCCTCCGTTGGCAGTTTTCATTTTTAGTAAAAGCTGATCACCAGTTCTGTAAATGCCAGAAAGCAAGCTGGGATCCTTGTGACCTTTTACCTCGTTTGATATGATTAAAAACCCTAATATAGTGTACATTAATATAATTACCAAGGGAGTGAGACAGATTGGGAGAGAGACGGAGTGCTTTCCAGTGCCGATGTGATTGATCCAGTCTGCAAGAGGATTCAGTGTTTGTGCATGTTGCGCAGTAGATCTTCTACCACTTTGTCATAGATCCCACACTGTTTCACTTTGTGACTCTATATGCTTGACTTTACTGCTTTGCTGTCTTTGTGCACGCACGTGGGCTTATTTTTTTCCACCCGCCATCGATCCACATAGCTTGAAGCCCCCCTCGTGTATGATCAGGTATCCCATATCGAAAAAGCACCATATGGTTCAGCATGCACGGCTCCTCGCAAACAATTTATCTCCGCGTGTGAAAATGAGGAGGAAAAGTGTTGCGTCTCGGGGCGCCGGCAGCTTCCATCAGAAATACGGTTAAAAAGGAACGCGGAGCAAATTGCAGTTTAATTTCTGTACAAATAGTGCTGCAGTTTTGTTTCTAGAACTCCATCTAACACTTTCTGTTTTAATTAAGACAGCTATTCTTAGCAGTTATTGATTATGTGATGTCTGCCAGATTTGATGTTCAGCTCTGTGGTTTACTCTTGAATGCCTAATTAGGCCGCTTCATGTGGTTAACAAAACGCTCAAATCTGGATGATATAGAGCTCATATTTCCAGTATTTTTATGCCTCTCCTCTGTCCTCTGCCTCATTTTTTTTTCTGCATAATTAATCACATGTCACTAGGAATTCTTGTTTCACAGCGGGACCTGTTTCTGCAAAGCTTACTACATACTTTCTTATCTCTCTCTCCTCCGCAGACGGACAATTTCCCCACTGAGCCTAATTATATGGGTAGCAGACAACAGTTTGTTCAAAGGTAAGAGCTGGGATCCATAACCATCACCGCATCTCAGACCTCTCTTTTCTTTTCTCCAATAGCCCTTGCACAGTTCCATAAAAACAATAACTACTGTACTCTGCAATAACAGGAAGAGCATGTACACTTAATTACATTTAAAAATGGTCACTAACAGTATTCTCTGCAATGCAAGAAATATAATCACGTGAAAAATCCACCTCTTTTTTTACTTTAGCTGACAATTAGGCTGGTACTGCATTTTTAGAAGCATTTTATTAAATCCTAAATCTTATTATTTACATTTTTCTCTTTCATCTTTTATTTTGTTCGTCCAGTAGTTCAACGTTCAAAGATCCTGAGCGAGCAAGTCTCAGAGACAGCGGCCATGGCGACAGCGACCAGGCTGACAGCGACCAGGACACCAACAAAGGCTCGTGCTGCGACATGTCCGCAAAGGAGGCCCTAAAGTTGAAGGCTTCGGGAGTGAAACCGCCCCCGCTGGAGCAAGGTGAGCCCTCGCTGACGAATTTTCGGCCCCGCGACAAATGAAAGATGCCAACGGGCTCGGTTTGGCTCGGTTCGGCACGCTGAAAACCAAACTATTATCAGTCCGTTTTTCTTTGCAGTGGAAGTTATTCGTGTTAGTGATTGAGCTTTTGACTTGCCTGAACGCTCACAAGCTGAACTTTCACTTGGCTACTTTATCCCTCCCCCTCCCCCTCCCCCGGACTTTGTTCTCTGCACTTTTCTCATTTAAAGTGTGTGGTGTGCGTTTGCCTGTGTGTGTGTACTGGAGGGCGTGAGCGAGTGTGCATTCTATACACGTCCTCAGTTTATCAAAGCAGACAAGCCCATTATGTTTTTATAAGCCCAACTACTTCAGCCTCTCCATTTAGTCCCCCTTCCCTGAGCACCCGTCTCTGAAACTTTGATAATGGAACATGGAAAATGACTTAGTGAGCGGCAGGCGATGTAGCTTCGTAGTGCGGTGATTAAATATGAATAATTATTCTAAGCGCTGTGGGCCGGGCAGATTACACATGACATGTGTAGAACAATAACTCCCCAGATATGAGTTGTTGCAGGCCCCCTCACCCCTGTCACCTCATGTGATTAGTGCAGGGTCGGAGGAGGCGAGGAAGTCATGCTTTCACATAGGTAGAGACAGAGGTAACGGTGTAGGAGGAATGGTAAGTTCCCCACTGCAGCTTCAACCAGTCATGTACTTCAGTGTGCACCATTACCTGCTTGGCAAAACAGATATTCCCACGGAATACAAATTCACTACGCCACGAAGTATGTATCTCACTGACAGGATCGCAAAGTAGAGCTCTGTATAGTGAACATGGATTCTCTCTAATGGCGCTATTAATCCACCGAACAGAAGGGCTGTTTTACTCCTTACGGAAGGACAATGACGATTTGTGCAACACTCTGTGCTGCAATATGCATGTCTGACTAGATGGCGTTTTTTTCCTTTTCATTGGTTTTTAG
>JASGAT010375055.1:7070-21404 GCA_030220025.1 Chelon auratus
GTTAAAGTAGGCCAATTCTTTTTTTCTCCTTTCTCCTCCACCAACCCCCTTAAGCACCCGTTTATTAATGTTCAGTGTTCGTAGGCTACTTTATTTGGGTCCTCTGGGAATGTAATTGCTACTGGGATGGAGGTGGGAGATGGAGGGATGAAGGGATGGAGGATAGAGAAGGACAAGGCTCGAGGGAATGGAGAGTCTCAAAGTGAATCAGATGTTAATTTAGTCTGGGCTCTGGTGAGAAGGCCCAGAAAAGCATCAACTCCCAAATGTACATCTCTCTGACTTTTTATCTTTAAGAGGGCACGCTGGTGTTGCTCCATGCTTTATCCCACTGACTACAAACCGAGCATACACGACATTACTTAAGACAAGTAGTCTAGTGCATATGTTTATAGATTGATCGATATCCCTAACATGAGGACTGTGAACCAAAAAAAGACACAGCGTCGACTAGCGTTTGGGTGGCGTTGTTACAGAGCGAGCCAGACTGACAAGTGCACAAGTATAAATGGCTCACACCGGCGTTGGCTACATGTGTAGGTCACGGCATCTAAGTCCCGTAGAGGCATAAACTCAGCTTTAGCCTTAGTTAGTTGGCGTTGACAGTCAGCACTCTTAATTTTGACCTTAAGCTATCTTTATGACCTCCAGTTCCAATTGTAGGCTCTATAATCGTACACGTCCTCCTCTCTTCAGACTTTTCACCTTTACGTACAACGTCCAAACAGGACAGCTGCTGCTGAATGATGTTTGTTCTAGTATAACAACACACCAGGATGGGGGTCATCTACTAAGAATAACCTACATTACTGACCAGTTGTTTTGGACAGACATCGAGTTGGATGACAGAGCTCTCCACACACCACCAGGTGAATAAGTCATGTATAGTCACTATTCCTTATGCGGTTACTTACACTTGGAACTGCAAAAGACCTCAACTGGAAACACATTTGGCCTCTACCATATCGCTACCAAACTCTGTTGACCAATATAGTGAGAGAAGTTTCATTACACATGTCACAAAGATAGCTTGCTACCCAGCAAATCATTATCTGGCTAAACTGAATAAGAATACCAATGTAAACTACTCTTTTTGCCAAGAAGTCCCAGAAACACTTGTATTGGCAATGTGACACAATGCTATAGATTAAAAATTGACAACACTGGCTGTAACTTTGTACTAGGAAAGTGTATCATTTGTTTTTACTAAAAACAAAAAAAATAAGAAAAAACTTAATCAACTTAATCACCTTTTTGGTAAAATCTGCCATACACAAATCCAAATTCAAAAACATAAACCTTCATTCCAAACTTCTGAGAATGGTACTAAACAGCACATAAATATTACTCCTCCTCCCATAACAGAAAGGGTATGGAAACAAACACTGGCCCTAAAGTATTTGATCCACAGCCACCAGATACTAATTGGTGTGAGGATATACACCGATCAGGCATAACATTATAACCACTGACAGGAGAAGTACATAACATTGACCATCTTGTGACAATCCAATGCTCTGCTGGGAAGCTTTTGGACCTGGCATGCGTCCAAAAGCCCATGTCCATTTTCTGATGAGTCACAACTGTTTTGGAGGCACAAGGGAGACCTACACAATATTAGGAAGGTGGTCATAATGTTTTGCCTGACTGGTATAAGTGTTTAAGGCTTGTCCAGCCCTTGTAGGTTCCAGCTAGTCTTCCCAAGCTAACAGGCTGTATTCAGGAATTCTGCCAATTGTGTTCCTGTTATTTAAGTTATAAGTTGTATGCTCAAACACCCCTCTCCCCAACCATAACGCAGTTGTAAGACTGGACTTGGTAAAATGAGAATGTTTTGACTGTAAATGTCTCAGTGACACTTACACTCAGGCTGTCCAAACTTAATAAACTTTAGGAAGCAAACAAGCATAGAAACTGGCAAAGAAAGCCTCGAGCCTGCTAGAATAACACATATGGAGTGTAGACTACTTTGGCAAAAGTGGAACTTTCTTTTGAGCTGAACTGATCTTTTGAAAGCTCTGACAATGTCACAGTGTTCATGAGAACGTTATCCACGTGGCACATCCGTCATTCTAAATTTCCACGGGTCATTAATTCTTAATTTTGCAAAGAAGAGTTGTTTTCTTCTCCACTCAGCTACGTCACAGACAGCACTGTGTAGAAGCTGAATTGCAGCGATCAGCAGTTTCTCCCCAATACACTGTGAACTTAATGAGATGCAAGAATAAAAAAAAAAAAAAAACACACAAATGAACACCTTAGACGTGTGCAGGTGCAATGGTGATGTGACAAAATAGTGCCCAATTAGAGGTATGTAAATGACTTGTTAAACACAAACACAGCGTATAGTTGCAGTTCCATAAGAGGCAAAAGAAGCTGAATGTCTGAATGAGGTGAACGTGCTTTAGTGGGGTTGTAACTTCGTCTTTGAAAGATGAATCAAAGATGAATGTTGAATCAAACAACAAAAAGAGGTGCCAAGAATGGTTTTAACTGATGCTGTTTAAAATTTAGTTCCGCATCCAGGAACTGAGAGTTGGCTGCAAACCGGCAATCTTTGCATTGTAAGCTATGGGAAGATTCATTTAATTCTTCCTCTGGGCTTCTGACTGCAATAGAGCAACTGTTTCTCACACCTCAGAAGCCAGACTGTCCTTGAACCAAAAGGGACCACTCTTCAATATGGCCCTTGTTCGGAACCACATTACCACATAATGCCACGGTGATATAAAAGCCACTAAATGTTCACCGCGATGGATTTGTTATCTACCTAAGTTTCTGCAAGTTGGTTTTCATAGCATCCTGAAATGGAGTGTAACCAATGGCTGCCTGGAAGGAAGGAAATCCGTATAAAAACTGATAGAATTCTCGGAGAATGGCTGGCAATAGTGTTAACTAAACACAGTTCGAAGGCAGTGGGCTAAAAGATGCACTACGGCTGGCGCTCGTCACTCGTTCATTGTTTCTCTCCATCATTCCGAAGTCTATACTCTGAAGTCTCTCCTCATCAGAGGGAGAACAAAGCAAACTCGAAAGGCTCCGAGAAGAGAAACAGGGTCAAATTACCTTGATGCCATCCCCACCGTCATTAGAGTCATTATCACTAAAGGAAGCGCTTTGCACGCCACCACTGCATTTTACCTCTCCTTTTCTACCCTTCCCCCTTTCTCCTTTACTTTACTGGAAACAAGCAAGTTAATTAAAGTCTGCAAGAGTCCCTTCCATTTCCCACTCATCATCGAGGACAAGCCATCAAACAGAACGCAGGTAGTCCATTTCTGTCAAATGAGAGAGCCGAGGAGGAGGAGGAGGAGGAGATGGAGGAGGACGGCGAGATGGAGGGGGACAGGGAGGAGGAGGAGGAGGAAGAAAGAAGAAAACCGCCTCTCTTCATCTCTTTAGTTTTTGATGAGCTTTCTTAATTGGGCCACTATAGAAGGAGAAGTGAATCCTCAATAATTAAAAAATCTAATTAAGGAGTCTTTTGCATCTCCGTCCTTAATTATTCCACACGGAGCAGCGGGGAGCGATACATTTCTGCCGTTTTCATTTAAAGAAGAAAACAGGGTCTCTTCCTTTCTCTCCCCCGTCACTCTGCGCAAATCCCCCGTCAACAAATGGACTACTTTGTCTCTCTCATCCCTGCGTGTATTTGTGTGCGTCTGTGAACGTCTTGAGCCGTCCGTCTCCCCTGCCTGTCTTCCGCTCCTCAGAGACCATCATTATATACATTTAAAGAGATTTAAATTATTAGTACTGGCACATACGCAGCATTCCTCAGCTTTCCTCGGACGCCCGCTGCCTGTCCTCTTTTCCTCTTCCTTTGACTCAACCTTCAACTAAGTTCAACTAAAAGTAATCAAGAACGGATGCATGCTTGAAGACAACAAGAACAGTTTTGAACAAATTGCAGCTTTATCTTGACCACCGTGCAACACGTCCCCGGGGCACATGGAACCAAGCCTCTAACCCCATTAGCTTCATAGTTATTATGGCCGCCCCCAAAAATTCAATTATTCAAAGCATCTGCCAGAGAGCCCCGAGCCAAACAGGCACCCGTCAAGGTTTTACACGTCTATTATTGCCTGGAACCGGCAACAATGGACTAAAGAGGATAGGCTCGGTGATATTTTACTCACGAAAATCCTTAAACCAGCAATGAATTTATCCAGCCGACGAGCATTATGTGTGTATTAAATGCCGAAACGTCTCATTCGAAACAGGTCATTCAAAAACTACTGAAACACATCCCTTAGCCACTCTATTGCATTTACACATTGAATACCTGTTTTAATAAATTACTGGGTCCTTTTTATACTAGATTTGTGCACACCATTTTGTAGAATCATCAATAAGAATACCCCAACCAGTGAGCTTGGGACTGAACATCACAGTCAGGTATGTAGACCATTAAGAGATGCACCACAGCTGCGTCCAAACTGACTTGAGTCTTGTAAGTATGCACGCATTTGAGGTGCTAGAAGGCTCAGGCATAAATACACACTGTTTTCTGGCAACATGCTCTAGAGACACTTTCATGGAGGGAAATAAGGTATCTGCCTTGGGATAACTTTCTGGAGGTGTATAGTTTTAACGTGCTGTTAAGTGATCTTGCATTAAGCAACTGACCAGCTTTAGGTACGTGTGTTCAGACATGACATTAACATGCTCGTCCAGATCCAATCTCAGTTTCGCGCTCTGTTTGCAAATAAACCTTGACCTCATCTGGGCTGTAGTAGCAGCTACTGTCTCTGATGGATCTCTACCGCTGCTCCAGAACCCAGAACAGCACTGTTTAATGTGTGCTCACACGTTAGTTATTAGTTATTGATCTCCACCCTGACGTTAGTTAGACCTGCACAAAACTCAGATTATAACTCTGGAGCAAACCTGGAAGTTTTGATACGCACTGCAATCTCTGGTAATAAAGGGAAATGAAGACATCAAAGATCGAGGAAATACTTAACCACACACAGGTCCACACACATCAACATGATTATTTTTTCATCAGTAGTTAACACAGAATCACACTTGTGTGTCATTTGTAAATTCTTACTTAGATGCATTTATTTTTTAGTTAGAGTGAGGGAGTGAGTACAGCTCCCTAACAGTTAGTTAACAGCTAAAAGGATAGAATAGCTTTAAAGTCTCTGCTTTTTCCTTTCCACGCGATCATTTACAGTAGCGGTCGTGAGTTTTTTGTCCAAACAAGAGGCAAAACTGCACTGCTGCAGGAGCACCGCGCTGAGTATGTGCACTCTTTAATGCGACTCAGGACGCATTGCGTTCAAACTACCGACAGAATGCAGAGGCATCCAAATGTGGACAGAGATCTCTCCAATCTCAATGTGACCTGGGGGTGTTCACACCTGTCTTTTACATGATCGAACAACCCAGGTCGGATCTTAATGCAAGGTCTGAACAGGCCCTTAGGGACTCGTGAACTTCACATTGAAACAGTACCTGGAATAATGTGATCAAATCCCTACCCTGCAGCATTAAAACACTCTTCTGTTGTTTTAGTCTGAACACTGAAGGCTGATTATAGGTATACAGGTTCAATGGTGGTTCCTCCTTCTTCCATTTTGTGGCCTTAGTCTTAGTTGTTACAGGGACTTGGTTTAAAAATCTTCTTTCACAATCCTATTTCTTTGTTTGTATTGTGCTTACTTAGTGTAACTTGAGCTGTCAATGCAGTTCAAGACACGATTTTACACATTTTTATTTATTTATTATCAGTTTTAAATGTACCTAGAAGGGATATTTTTCAAGTTTGAGCTACTCTTATCTCAGCTGCTCAGAAAGCTCCCTGCTCACGTCGTGTTGACGGGAGAACCGTCTGACAGGACTTTGAAGCTGAACTTGCCGTTCAGAAGACACGTGTCTTTATCGATCTCTGCTGGTCTGTGTTGACATGGGCACAAAAAAAAACATTGGAAAAAAAGATGACCAGTTTGTTTCTGCTTGCTTTCTTCTCCTTCTTTTAACATTTTTTTGGCAGTTTCAAAACTCCAGGGTGTATTATTGCCATGTGCAGGGTAAAGCCATTACCCTATGGCTACAACTGTTCTTTAGGTCCTGCTTGCTTTCCACAGCGTTTCAAGCCTGAAAAGCCAGCCCGACTTCCCATGCCAGGCCGTAATGTTGGTCGATCACTTCCTTTGTCTTTAAACTATGATCTAGGCCGAGGTCATAACAATAGAACATGCTTGCATTCATCTGACTTTGAAAACAGTAACACCATTTTAGTTTTAACATGAATATTTTCCTTTGTTAACAACAAACAAAAGAAATTTACACTTGCGATGCTGGCACCAGGGTTTTGGTATGTTTTTAGTTTTGTTGTTGTTCCTTTTAATTGAAATGTTTGCTTGAAATTAACTTGCAATCAACAGAAAGTTTGGACATGACTTTGCGAACTAATCAGTTGCTTTCCAGCCTTGGGGAAACAGCTAACCTGCTATCACAAACAGATTAAACCGAATGGATGTCCACCTGCTTTTGTGCATCCTAGACTGAACAAGTGTGTCAAGTGTGACCATCCTCGCCTACTGTAATTGTACCGAAGATAGAGGAGGAAACCGTTCTACAATCCTTTCTGTTTCAAGCCGATACATACCTGTAGAATATTTTCAAAGATGAGCCAGTTTTGTTGTACAAGATGTTTCAACTCCCCTTCCTATCAGACAGTGTTTTTCTTAATTGGCTGCTGATGAAAAGATCACGCAGAGCGAGGAGCGCATACTCATGGCCGTGTTTGTGCTCGTGGAGGAGTGGCTCCGTGAATGTGCAAAGCTGCGTGTCCCGGCCATGCAGCTCATTATTAATAATGACTCAGATGTCATTGCAAATGTGAGAGAGTAGTTCTGTAACGTGCTAAGCATCCAAGAGCTGTGATACCAGCTGGTGAAACTATTATGTACTTGTGTGTGAATATTTAATTTCCAAAAGTAGATTTCTTTTAAAGCGGTGTTCAGTCCAGTATTACAAAGATGGAGCAGAGATTTAATTAAAAACGACAGCGGGTAAATCCTTAGAATTTAATGCTTAGCAATGTATTCATAAATAAAGGCAAACACTCTCATCTTGTATTTTGTGTGTATGGGCAAAACATTTCAGCTACTACTACTCAACTTCTACAATTATCACTGAAGCATATAATGTTCCCGAGTAAACAGTCGATGATGTTTTCACATATTTCACACTTACTTTACTGAAAAAATGATACACGGGGTTCGATTAGCAATCCATCACCCCAGCAGCACCGGTATTTATTCTCGGGGAAAATTAAAGGCTCACTGAGAGAGTAAATGTGAGACATTTTCTTTGGTGGCGAAAGTTGACATCCCATAAAAATGGTAGCCTAAATACAGCCACAGAACATTTTTCATGCGTTGCTTAGCTCTTGTTGTTTGCTGTTATTTCTGGTACAAATAACAGACTTAAACGGTTTAGCAAATAAATCACAGCTTCTGCACAGCCCCACCATCACATACACTTAATTACTTTTTTTTTTTTATCTTAGATGTATGTAATAAAGTTAAGAGCAATGCAGCTTTCAGTTCCTCGCAAACACAAATGTTGCTTTGTTAGAATACAATACAAACTACCACAGCTGCAGTGCGTCTACATCACATTCTCTATATCCCAAAAGGTAAAAGCTATTATTTAAACAATGGCCAGGTCGGCACAAATCTATAAATAGTACTGGGGGAATGGGCGGTTTGATAAATTCAACACAATATGCCGTACATACTGCAGTCATGCCACAGTGGGTTTAGCACAACATCAGATAAATACAAAGGGAACAGTGGCACGAGCATGTTAGCAGGCTCAAAAGGAGCAGGCTTCTTATTGAACTGACCCTTTGTTAGCTTTCTAAACAGTCTTCTGACCACCAACCAGAGGAAACCTACCCTTCGTCAAATCCCGACGTCCTGTGTTACTGTTGCTTGGTTAGACAAAGCACAACCATGCGGGTTGGTCCATTCCCCTAGAATAATATTTAAATAAAAATAAATAAATAATAGAGTCACGGGTAATATTAGAAACCGTGTTAGGAGACATTGGAAAAAATTACTTGTTTGTCCCTGTTTTGACTTTTTATGTATGGTTATTTCCGTGTTGACTGTACATTTTTTAAATGTGTCTGAAGTATCACAGTTATGAGTATCAATGCTCACTGAATCCAACGGCGTGTTCACACTAGAAGTGAGATAGTGACAAGTTATAGTACAAATAGTACAAACAGTACAAAAGTTCAAAAGAAGCCGTAGATATGAAGCAAGAAGCTGACATCTGAAAGTGTTGGGCGAGAGGCGAAACACAGCATAGAACTGCTTTTAACTTTTGTCATTGCTCTGACATGGTGATCAGTCATATGCATTTCACCCATTCCCATGTTGTATATACAGTCAAACCCCATCGAATATGTAGCTGAGCTCTTAAGTGGAAACTTCACCAACGTTGACTCGACGACAATGTCACTGGCAACGCTGACCAAGTTGCCTTTGTTGCTCGTAGTATGAATGCATGGTTGGAAGTCTGATTGTGGAAGCATCATGCACATGTGCTGTGTTTTCCGGTTGTGCTATAATTGAGAGTAAGGATTTTGGGTCAAGCAAGCCATGAGTCAGTTATAAAACTTCAAATGGAATTGCTCAAATGCGTGGTGTTGCATTTGTGATTACTAGTTATATTCCAACATAATAAACTACATGAAAGCGAAAAGGTTCAAATATCTGATACTTTTGGAGTGTCTTCGGTGCTTTGCAGCAGTGAGCAGCTCATCAGATTTTTTTAAAACGTTGCATTGTTGAGTGTCCATCAGCAGAACACTCAAAAATCAAGCTGATAGGAAAACGCTGCATACTAAAAACCTGCAAGAATTCAGCTTAATTAGACTTCTGTATTCAAGGGTTGGGTTCACATAGATACAGCAGATGTGTGCCTCCGTGGTATAACGGCCGTTGCACAACCGCTGCTCTCTATCACACAGAAAGAATGAACATAAACAGCCTCGCAGTACGTAATGAAACGAGGCGAGCTTTCCCAACATCTCTCACATCACAAGAAAGAATCTAAACACATTTAATGAGGGGAATATAATTAAAGCATGATGTGGACTCATGCCGTATGGATTGGATTCAACCCTGTAGTGTCTCAGTGTTGTGATGGTGCTATCAAAGAGAATACTTGGCTGAACTATATATCAAAGTCAGTGACCATACCTCTAGTGTCATCCTACACAATATAGTGTTGTGCAATATCACACAACAATATTGCTTGTTGTGTGTGTCGAACCTTATAAAGAGATCTTCCCTGAGCTATTTAGACTTTACAAGTCCAGGCTCCAGGCTGGGCAAGTGTCTCTTCAGTTCGAGTTTGCTCGAGTCCCAGTGAAACCACAGAGTCACATTTATTCTCACATGGCAAGCATTCACATGGTGCATACACATTAAGATACTGGAACTCTATGATCATTCAGTTTCCTCTTTGTTTTGCTTTCTATTCTGGTCCTCTACGTGTCTGCGGATGTGCGTGTAGCAGGTTCTCTGCCGTGTTGGGGGCTTTGACGTCAGTGATCGGGGGACAGGCGCGGTTAATTGCCTTGCGTCCTACAATCTTGCTCGCCTTCTTCACCCTGTGGCTCTTCCACTCTCAACAAACACAGACAGAGACATGCACGCGAGTTCTCCTTCACTGTCCCCTTAGCTCTCAGACAGAGCGTCGCTGGGCGATATGTTCGTGACAAATGACTTGTAAACTCACATTAGCGTCAGACTGGGGAGAGAAGAGGCGCCCCCACATCTTCCGATTCTTCAATACATGCAGTGACAAATTGTGAGGGTTTGAGGAGAATGGAGCAAGCATGGGGTTTGAATAGTGAAGTGTGCGTGCATGAGTGTGCGTCAGTGTGTATGTGAGAGGGAGAGATACCCAGGCATGGGATGGACTGGAAGAGCCCGCGGAGAAGCACGCAGCAACACACGCACAACCTACGTGGAGGAGCAACGGAGGAAAAGGAGAGGATGATGTAGGAGAGAGGGATGGCAGCGGGAAGGAGTTAACGGCCCGTGAAGCCAGATGGATAAAGGAGTGAAGAAAGAAGAGGAGACTGGAAGTGGAAAAAGACTACAAAGTGTCGGCCAGATAGTGTCGACAGTTTTAGGGCCTACACGATATACGATCAATACTTTTAAAAAAGAGCAAATATATGAGTTTTGGCATTTCCGTGCACCCCACCCAAAAAAAACTGAGGCAGTTCTGCATGCAGTGGGTCGTTCCGATGCTTTTATTCTGATAATTAAGGACGTAAGTGGTGGTTGTGCAAACAGGTGCAACTGACTGGTTGGGTGGGTGTGTTTAAGTGTGACAATGAGTAAAGCAGTTGTTTCATTCATATAACCAAGCCTCTATGTAAAATTAACATCACAGACTCTATAATTGATTGAGTTTATTGATACATAGGTACTGGATATGTTTCCTTAGGTGATGAAATGAGCGGTGGTGGTGGTGTTATGAACTGGAGAGGGAAGGGTTAATCCACGGGCCGTAGAGCAGCGTCAGCCTGGCATCGCCATGGTGACACAGTGACCAGAACGGGCACTGTCATATAAACTGCCATATAACGTAAGAGAGCAGTAACATAGTTATTATCTATTACTGCTTATCCCCTAGGGGGTTGGGGCCTATCCAAGCTGTTATTCGGCAAGGGGCAGGGGGCACACCCTGGCCTAAATTAAGTCACGGCAGTTTAAACGACATACTTTGGAATTAATATGGCAAAAAAAATATGCCATAAACTCAGATTCTGGTCACAGCTCAGTTACTGAATACGTACAGTGCTTCGTAAGGCAGCACTCTCTCATTGCTCCCACTGGAGAACTAAGCATGTGGATGGGATGGCTGGTGATAGAGGGAGTGAGCATGTGTGTCGTCCTCAGCTACATGCGGAGCCCATCAACTGATTAGGGAAGTAAGGGGGAGGAAAAGGGGTGCACAGAAGAAGAAAGCGAGGGAAAGCATGAAGGAATAGATGTTTGAGCTGGAAGGATATAGAGAAGAAAGACACGGAGGTGGAGGTGTGCAGGGGAAAGAGTAAAAGAAGAGCGAGGAAAGGATAAAGGGAAGGGACAAGTGAAAGGCGTAAGAGGGAGAGAACGAGGGAAAGACGGAGGAGATAAAGACCGGGGTAAGAGCGGAGCAGACAGTACAATGGGGGAACACACGGACTCTCCAGCTGGAGCCCCTCTGCTGCAGGAACACACCCTGAGGCTGACACACACACACACACACACACACAGAAGCGTGTGCAGTCCAAAACAAGTGAGAGCACACACGGGTGCATAAACTCACAGAGCCTTACTCAGACATAGACCATCACATACACACACGTCCATTACACCAGCCAGGGCCAGCCGTTGAATATGAATAAATCTCTTCCTAAATCTCCATACCTCCCTCTCTCTGTCCTGCCTCGCCTTTCTCACATCTTCCCAGTGTTTCCCGCTCTCTGTGGGCTCTTTCACTTGTCTACTCCGTCTTCCCCTCTCTAGTTTTTTCCCCGTCTTCCACCTCAGGCGCCTCTCTGCAGTGGCCTGAGCAATAAACTCTAGGGACCCTGCTATCACAGCAAACCAATTACCAAACACTGGGGGCAAGCGCACCCGCTCGCGCACATGCACGCACTCAAACAGTGCCCCCAGGATCCCGTCAGTAAAACACACACACACACACACACGACGTAGATCATAGACCACCACCTCACCGCTCACGCACACATGCACTAGCCTATACTTGCAGCCGGTCCACGAGGAAAACTGAAAGGAATAAAAGTCACGGCTAAATAAAGAAGCAAATCAATGATTCATTTCAGCAATTTAAAGATGAACAGATGAAAGTGGTTCTCTGCTATAGCGGAGAAGCAGAGAAGTGTCACAAAACCAACATTTACTTTGGCTCTAAGCCATGGCCAAGATAACCTGCTCCAGAACACAGCCACAAAACCAGCTGAGAGTCCCTATTAGTCCCATTCCTCCCTCTCACTGTGGACAAAGTTTTCAGTGGAAATAGTGGAATCCATCCCAGTCTCAGGATTTTGACACAATGAAACTCTGTACGATTGTCAACCTGCTAATCCTTCCAAAACGTGGACACAAGTAATAGCTTCCTCTCCCCTCATTCATTCCCATCCTCTAGAAGCCGTACCTCACTGTCACAGCAGCTCTTTGGAGCACTCCTCCAACATTAGAACATCAATCACCCAGGCATACATCAGCAGCTTAAATTCCTCTACATCAGTTCACTCTTTATTTCCCATTCCACATCAACGTGTTAACCAAAGCTCACACAAGGTCAGGGATGCCCGTGAGTGCTCCTCCGGCATTCCCTTTCGATCCATGCTGCATCCACCGCTACCAGCAGCAAAACTCGACCACAGTGTATCTTTGGATTGGGTTCTGCTCAAAGTTTCTTCCTGTTAAAGGTTTTTTTCTCGCCACTATCACCTTAGTGCTTGCTCTGGGGGTTTCAAGTTTTGGGTTCTGTAAGGCGTTTGAGACAGATTGGATTGTTGTTGATGCTATATTAATTAAACTGAGTCACTCCCTGGGTTCCTCCGCGTCCATACCATCGTCCATCATCCATCTCTGAGTTCCACCCCTCACACCCCTTCCCTTTGACCCCTCCCAGTCCTCCATCTATTTGCCTCAGCTACTGTCAACCAATAAACCTCCTTGCATCAGTAACAGCATGGTTTTCATTGGTGAACTTCAGATAACTAACCAGTTTAGCAAGTAATTGTGAATGTAGGATTAATACAGCATTGATATAATCAAAGTTTAATTTTTCCTCAAAAAGATGCAGTCCAAATGAATAAACACCAAAGTTGAAACTGGTAAAGACACTTCACCAGCCGCTAACGACTATTGATCAGCAGTAAACGACCTCAAAATAGGATAATTCTCTATTTATCCAGTAGAGGTTCAAGTGTCTGAACAGGGACTTGAATCCTGAGCCCTCATGCGCAGTTTATAGTACCCTGGCACATTGACCTTTGTGGCTACGGTGTAGCTCCAGACATTTTGCCGTAACCTGATGTGCATCTCCCCAGAAATCGAATGTATGTCCTTTTTCATGTGACTCATAGGCCGAACAACAGGTATAAAGGCTTTCGACTGCCTAACCCCCTACACGTAGATATATGGTAAAAGTCCAGCGGGATTGTAAATTGCGCAGATTAAATCCGACTGAGCCATCCAGACTCTAAAAGGGGAACTTTCTGTGTAAGCGGTGGAGCCCATAGATGTCATTCTTTTTAGAACTGAAGAAGCTACTTGGATGAGTGGCGAAACGTCTTCAAGACAATCCACAAGTCCGAATGCCAGTGTTTTTTGGAGGTGACTCATGGGCATCGATGCTGTCAACTAAAGCCACAGTCCATGGTAGCACTCTAATGGTGTTCTTTACAGCAGTCTTAAGGCATAGTGGGAATGTGTTCATTTATTTCAGTACCTGTAGTCTGGGGTGTTTGTACTGCAGTAGTAATGGTTACTCACCAGGGAGAGCCGTAGATTCTGAAGCCCCTCACGGTGACCTCAGAGTCCTGCAGGTAGATGCAGTTGGTGAGCAGCGACTGGACATTCTCATAATTCTCCGGCTTCAGTTTGGAAGCCGAAGGGAAGTAGTAGAAGTCCTGCTTGATGAGGTCCGCCATAAACTCCTGGTCAAAGGTCAGCTCGTGGTTTCCAGCGATTACTATCTTGATGTCATAGGGCAGGGTACCTGGCAGTGGGTGGGGGAAGACGGGAGGTGGGGTAGTGGAGGGAAGGATAGGGAGGGGGAGAAGTGGGGATGGAAGAAGGAAAACGATGTGGTGAGGAAAAAGGGAGTGATTGGGGAGGGGACAAGAGGCAAATATCGATGATGATGATAAAAAGAGAGATGAGGGAAAACAAAGAAGATGGCATGGTGTTAAGATAAATTTAAAGAATGAAGGAAGACAGGTAAAACAAGTGGTAATGGAATAACAAAAAAGGAAAAGAAGGCAAGGATAATAGGAGAAAATAAACATGGATACAACATAGATGGAGAGAAAGGAGACGCACAGGGGGTAAGGAAAAGGCGGTAGGCAGAGAGGGGAGTGACAAAGCGAGAGAAAATTGAGGACGACATCTCAGAATCCACAGACTTGGCATTCACATGCAAGAAGGATTTCTTTTTATTTTCCTCTCTATTTCTAGTTAATCTGTACATCTGTCTTAGATTCCCTCCATCAGTCAAGGTCTCAACCCAGTGCACTGCCGTCTTCTGCTAATGGAAGCATAGCTGAAC
>JASGAT010375058.1:0-16857 GCA_030220025.1 Chelon auratus
ACAGACACCAGGTCTGTATTCACCAAACACTTGCCTATGCTTTTAGTCTGTTGCGGGAGAAAACATTTTATGTCAAATTTCAAGTATTTTCTGTTTTAAAATGCCCCAAAGAAAACATGGATTAATCATAATTATTTTAAAAAAGAATCATTAATAACTTTCAAGTGCAATTTTCACATACATTGGCTATGTATGTTTTAAAACTGGGCCTGAAAAGATCCCTTTCTAAGATGACTTCACTGGAATCAAATCTGAAGCCTCTTTCTGTTTAAAATGCATTGTAAAGTTCATCTAAAGCATAAATTAAGATTGTAGCAAACTAAAGTTTGTGGTAGATGTTTGGTGTCTTAAAAAGACAAATAAGTCAAGCCCCACATTAACTTGATCTAAGGCTTTATGTATTGTCCCTCATCACTTGCGTTTGAGCTGCACTGAGAAATTAATTCACATTAAGTATAGACAGGCTTACTGTTTTCAACACTTTCCCAGTGAACATGTGGAAATGTGAGTTGTGTTTGTCGTAAGAAAGTTGATCCTATCCTTTTATGGTTTAGCAACTCGAACCAATTTTTCCCTTAATGTTTTAATATTGAAACTAGATTACGTACGGAGCTCTTACCTTATAAATACCTTAAAACTTGTGCTTATGGCCATTTATAAGGTAGCCCTTCCCACTGATATGCAGCACCGCCTGCAAATGCAACAAGAGACACTGCAGGGATAATTATAAAAAGTCTGCTGTGAAATTCCGATCATCTGATGTTTTATATATAAATTTACCCCACCCTGCCAATGAGATACAAAATAGAGTCATATATTTTCAGCTTTAGAATGAGCCCAGCCTTGATAGCGCCATAAATAAACTCCCAGCCTGCATATATGATGTAAACGTGAGGCACGCCGGTGGTGCTTGCCTCGGATTTCATGCGCGTGCAACACATGTGTAGCATTGCATCCAAGAGTGTGATTTAATTAAAGATTCCTGTGCTTGGTGCATAGGGTGGAACACACCCACTCTCATTAACAGGGATCAGGACAAGAACATGGAACATGTGCTGCTTCTTTATGGAGGGCTATTGAGTTTCTTACTCCTGTTCTACTAATAATAACGGTGAGGCAAGCCTTTGCTACAGAACAATCAACTGTTGTGGCCGTGTTGCGTTAAGGGATGTAGACACACTGAACTTGACTTCAGAAAAGCTATTTCTATCCAAAAACACAGATAAAGACGCATAATGACGTTAAAAATAGATACCAAAAAGAGTAAGTCACAAGTCATTATTTCAAGGGTAATGTGTTTGCAATTCTTTTTCTGGGTCACTGCCCAAAGAGTAGTCTCATACAGTTGAGTGAATCCTTTATCTTTTTACACAGATTTGCCTGTGACTGTGAGTACTCTATATGTCCTAATTGCCATTACATTTCCTTCTCTGTCCACTGAGAAACCACATTCCAGTGCAAATACCTATGAAATTCCTCCACGGAGGAATGTTTCAGTCTGCAAACCTATCCTTTTAAAAACCAGCCAGGGTGAACAAGCAACAATGATCTGCCTCAGCTTGTTACAAGCGCTGATGCAAAATAGAGAGAGAGAAAAAAAATCTGGGGTCTTTCTTCCTGCATGTATACAGAGTAAATGCAGCATGTCAAAGGGGGGGATTTATTACGTTCCTAAAGAAAACATTCTTCCGATGATGAAAACATGATTGGGCGACCTGGGTAGCCCAGCCTAACTTCTGCTCCACTGTCACAGTAATTACCCTTGGAGCCCTGTGGCATCCGACCTTGGTGAAAAAGCCCCCAGGAAAAGAGAGGAGCCACAAATGTAAACAAAAGGCACATTTTGAGGGATAAGGGATGCGACCTGGGAGAGCTGAGCTCCCTGTCCATCACTCGGAAATGTTATGAATGGCTACAAAAGCCCCCAGAGTGAGACTTTGTGGGATTTCAACGTTGCCAAGAGCGAATGCCACATCGCCTTGCCAAGAATTACGGAAAAGACAAGAAAATCCCCCCACACGTAGAGAAATATCAACAAAACTGGTGCATAAAGACCACATTCACAGTTACACAAAGCCATAGAAACTGGATGGTAAAAGGCTAAACGGAGTGTATTATGTAGCACTGATGCCAAAAGGTCTGAGGCTGAGGTTAAAGTAAGCGCTCTGCTTTACATTTCAAGAGAAGCGGCGCGAAACTGTGACTCCAGAGGGAAAATACAGTTGCTTAATCTATCATTCTGACTGCCAGTCCTATCCACTATTCATTGCCAAGTGAATTAACAACACTTTAAGAAGCTTAATGAACGCTTTTTGTACCCATTATTTTCTTGTTCCAGAGGCTTTGTGGGCAACGTCACGCATCACTGCATCAGTAATGTCTTGAAAGGGTATTTGGAAAAGAAATATCCGCTCATCGGATTCACATCTCCTCCAACAGGGAGGCATTAAAAGTAAAAAGGCATTTGACTTCCTCATTGAAATGCCTGAAATGAGACAATTCCATGCTTGCTGCTTAAGTTTAAGAATGTCTTCCCAAATCTAGTTTCCAAGAGATCATCTACACTTAATACATATTAATAAACACGAAATAGACATTAATATATTGATGCTGATGCTAACATAACTTTTATTTCTCATCTCTAAGACCAGCAAAATGACTCAAGATCATCATGTGAACAATAGCTCTGTTTGACAAATCTTCCAAATCTCAAATAAAATGCAGAATTATCAGCAAGAGGTTAAATTCCTGTGTGCACGGGCATAAAAAGGTAAAATGACAGGGGTTAACTTTGCTGAGGCATTACAGCCCTCTCCCGGGTCAAGCACACGCTGCACACCTCTCCAAGAGGAGCACACAGAGAGGGTCTTGTTCTGCGGCCCATGTGCAGGTCAGTGCCGGCAGGTAGGAGTGAAATGATAGGCCTTCCCAGAGACACAGCACAGAGGACACACTGTTTTCCACTGCTAAGGCTTCCACTGGAATGCAATATGGGGCGACAGGTAACTTTCAGTTCACCGCATACCTTTATCGAAAATCTTCAAATCCTAGGAAAGCCCCCGCCTGCCTTCTGACGCTCTTGTGGGAATTCAGAAGCAGGGGAGACGGAGAGTCATACATGACAGGCATCAGAACGGAATGAGGATTCATTTTAAAGGAGGGATACTGTATTACAACTGTCAAAAGTTTGGTGTGATCATTAGCTGAAATAGTCTAATATATATATATATATATATTTGTCTTAAATGGGATTTATTACTGGTTTAAAATTACAAGGGGGATCTGTGGCTAGAGAAGCAGCTCTGGGACTGTGAGATCACTGGTTTGATGCTTGGCTGCCCATTGCTCACTTACAGACATGACAAATAAAGCTGATTTGAATAAATCACTGTTATTGTCAGTTTGTCTGTTTGTGTGTACCATTAAGGTATTTGTTGGATCAACTTTTTATTAAACAAACTTTTGTTTCCCTTTCTGAAATGTACTTACTATATCTTATATAGTTATTTTCATCATGGAAGCAGCTAAGTGCGGCTTCAAAGAAAGGTGCAACAGTTTGCACAAAAAGTTGCAGTTGGATGATGATGCACTAAATGCAAAAAGTAAAAATAATGTACGAAACTGCTTTGTAAAACCGTAAGGGAGAGCTGCTTCCAGTACAGGAACTACATCTAGCTGAGTGTTCACCACCTGATTGGTGAGAAACGGCATGCAGCCAAAGTACATAAGAAACAACAAAAACAATTCACAAGCAAATGAGAACCTGATATTTTTTCAGGATGTTAGTGGACCCAACAAGGGCTGAGCTAACATTCATAAAGCATGTAGTCAAAAAGTGTACTCAAGTGTACTAAAAGTATGTCCACATTCTTAGCTAAGGCACTAACAACATGAAAGTGATGAGCTGTTAACTCTTCTTTTTGTGCCCTTGAGGTCGAAAACTACGTAAAACCACTTGATCATCATTACATACTGTCAGTGCCAGCTTGTACATTTTGCAACATGTATCAGTATCACTTTAAAAGTACTTTGCTTGTCCACACAGGCTCATTATACTTTAATCTCATCAGGTCTGTATGGCTGAAATGACAGCAAACCGTGCCCAGCAACATACACAGAAATGGACTTTGCATTGGAGTCATATTTCTCTACATGCAATGAATACAGGACAAATACATTCTTAATATATCGCTTGTCTTGTCTTCAAAATATCTCTTGAGGTGTGTCCTGACCAGCTATACAAGGGGCTGATTTTAACAGGCAGAGTAATTACACAAGTGGTTAGATGAGGATTTCCTCTAAATGAGCCAGTGTGAATTAACATACAGACTTCTGTGTAAGTTAACCTACCATTACATCAGTATGCCATAACTAGTGTGTTTCTCACTTATATAGAGAAACTGTTGGCAAATAAGAAAGAATTTAAATTCCTAATAAGCATTCATCTGGACTTAATTTATCAAACAAACTCACAGTTAACACTGGTAAACTTGGTGTCCCATCTACTTTTTTACATCAGCTGCTCACCACCTGACACCAGGAACTAGATCTGCTACTCTGAGAAGGGAGCAGCTTGCTTGTGGTGTATATGGGGTGGCTAGCCTAGCACTAGCTTTTGGGATTCACTAACACAGAACCAGGTGAGGTACAACAAGCCAACTACTCACAGCTGCTAAACAAATCACATATTTGTGAGTCAGACTCACAACGTTTTCACATTACAAAGTGTCTGTTGTAGGTATACATTAAATACACAAATGGAGATATAGGAGTTTTAATTCTTTTTTGGTATAAAAGATAAATCTTTACATTTTGTCTCTGTAAAGGACACTATTTATGAGGTGTTTATGAAGCAACTTGGAAGATGCATCCATATAATAGCATCATAAACGCATCATATTTGCCACCAGACTGTGTTCTGTCCTGAAGTCACCTGTCTGCCTATGTATTCTTTTCCTACCACAACCCCTAGATGCAAAATACACAACATGCATTCTTCCTGAATCCCATGCAAGAAATACTCATTTGCTTCAAAGTCATAGTTGTGTACTTTTTACATGAGGGTTTTACTTTCGGTGCGATTGTTATCGCTCTTCAAAGATCTGCACCGTGGGCCTCCCTGAGCGGCACTGACAGGAGTAGCCGAAGTCTCCTCCATAAGGGAAACAAACCACAAGCATCACACACAGAGCAGTCGCTCTACACCTGAACACACTTCCGGCACAGTAAAGAAAAAAACAAATGGTATGCAAAAAACAAACTGCTAAGATGAGCACACCATTGGGTAAAATACATAAACCCCGGACAATGGTGTTCAAAACAAAAGTACACAGCTTTTACTGCAGTTTAAAGGTTTAAACTTAAACTCACCAACTTTCTATTTCAATTCCAATACACAGACGCACGGTTTTAAAGCTTCTTCTAAAATGATCCTTAAACCATATGAAACTGGCAATTGTTTGCATTCAGCATGGCTGACACTTGGCTACTTCACTTGAGTGACTATTTTCAACACTTTAGCACCACTTCATTACTTCAACCACAGCTCAGCTGGCAGAGTCAGGGCATTCATTTCCCACAGCCCTATCCGCCTCAGTGCCAGCTGTTTTTGTCTATGCCACCAAACAGCTCAGCATAAGCAAGAATTTCATCTGAGATGCTCTAAAAGTGTCTCTGCAGTGTTACTTCCCAACAGCTAAACTACTAAATGTATGGGCTGTGGTGGGTAAATATCTATATCTGTATCTGTGTATTATTACTTCTCCACCAGCAGTACTTCTAATGTCATCTAGTTAGTAGTTCACGGGACATCAGGGCTGTAATGGCCATAGGGTACCTGCAAAGACTATAGAACAACTTGAATAAGAAAAACAGAAAAAAAGACAAATGAACAGTCAAACATGATATTCTTCCTATAACATATTTGTTGTCACAATAAACTACCAGCTCCATCATGTCAGTTGCACAGGCTCTATCTGGTCTCCCACCAGTCAGCTGTAAAACTTTTACAACACAAGTGCATGGAAACAAGATAGCAAGTGAGAAGTTGCACTAGATGGCTTCTGTTACTTCTGGTTCTACAAATACAGACTTTATGAGAAAAAGTGTGGAGGAGTAACCAAGCCTGAGCACTAATAAGTCCAGGATCACAGTGTTCCACTTAATTGTGAAAGCAGTGTTACATAACTTCCATTTCATACATTTGGAACAAGATGGATTGTGTTGATGAAGGGGTACTTTAGTTCATCTGTTGGGGTGCGTAACACAGAAGAGGTTACTGAACGCAGAATGAAGGAAAGAGGCCTGGAAACATTGGAGGATGACAGTCTGGGGTTTTCTCTAGAGAAATCTAAAAGAGACTGATCTTTGAAGTAACTACAGAGCATCCTCAGTTGAGAAGCTATTTCAGGTTATGTCCAATCTGCTGCATGCCTGTTGACATCAACCCTGTTACAGTCTTCAAGAGGGCTGCACACTATTTAAAATCTATTAAACACTGTCAGTACATTATAAGCAGCAAATCTAATACATTATTGACTGTGATAGTTCATAATTACTTTCAAATAACTGTCACCAAACAAAATCTCCAATCAGAGGATCATTACAGACAAAAGAAAACATTTTGATTTTCCTAGAGTGCTGGGTTGCACAGACTGATTAAAGTATTTGTTGAAATAAAAGCTACATGTAGAAGTTTAGAACTGATGCAGATGTTTATGAAAAAGCACAGGTCACTGACCACGTCAGGACAGAAATGAGACCCTCAGGCTGCAGAGCACCATTGCATTTTACAACCTATGCTGTGCATAATCCTAGAGACCCACCAGCAGAGGATAAGAGGAAGGAGGAAACAGTAAATTATTTCCATTACATCACCACAGGTAAATCTTTTGATCCATGCTTTTGTCGTGAACTGCAAGCATGACTGAACTTGGACTTTTTAGAGTTGCCCTTGGCTTTCATTAGGTGAATGGTTTACCCCATTCCCTCACAGAACCAGTGCGTGAATGGCTTCACTGCATAGCTTTATTGATGCTTTTTTTTTTTAAAAACATGCACGGGCTCTATTCTGGTCTCTGTTAACTGACTGATTTATTATTGTCGTGAGGAGTTTCCCCTGACTTGAGTTAGTTAAGTGGAACCAAAGGTCGGAAATTCTTATCTGATGTGATACATAAAGATAGCCAGCTGGGTTCTAAGTCATGCATACAAATCCAGTCTGCATTGAAAAACAACTGTTACAAACACGCAGCCCAAATCTGACAAACTCTTTTGCCAGATTTGACGCCTACACGCGTCTGCAAGCATTTGCCACCCGCGCGTAAACGCCTGCGTTAACTTGCCTTACCTTTTTCAGGCTCCCTTTCTTCTTCTCCTCCTCATGTTGGTAAAGGGGCATTTGCAAAAAATCCTCTTCACAGCAGATGAAGCTCACCGTGCATCCCATCCGAGCAAAGCCAGAGCGCACACGTCCAAACCCATTCACAGCGCTCCCAGCACCAGGTTCTCTTCTTCCACGCCGCTGCTGTAGGTAGAGTAATTAGGACTTCATACCGGATAAACACGACACAAATTTGACATCACTGCGTTGTCAGTCGGTCCTTAGAATATAGATAGGCGTATATATATATATATATTACGGTTTGCGAAAGTTCAGCATTTGTTTACATGCGCAGATTGGTGCCACGCTCAGCTGAAGTGACTTCCCACTGCACATGCACTGTGGAGGACAAACAGGTAGCCTGCAGTCTTTAACAGAGAAGGTGTTGATCTCTCTCTCTCCCTCTCTCTCTTTCTCTTTCTCTCTCTCTCTCTCTCTCTCTCTCTCTCTCTCTCTCTCTCTCACACACACTCTCTCTCCCCCTCCCTCCCTCCTTCTCTAGAGGGCACTGAACGTTTACTGTTCCACACACATGCAACGCAATCAGTGTTCTATTTTAATATGGCTCCCACAGACTAATAGAAAAGAAGAAGGTGTCTTGGATATCTTGCGTGTTTCCACTTTAACTAGTGTGTCTGACAGCCCAAATCCACGTGGATGTGTACTAGGCTCTCCGATGACCTCCAGTTCCAGCTGCTTCTCCAAACATTTAAGTGACGGTGTGTCAGTGTGCAGGGGTCCCCGTGGAACGTCAGTTGCACTGGGGAAGTTGAATGTTGTTGTTTTTTTTTTTGAGTGTTTGTTTTGTTTGTGTGTGTGTGTGGGTGTGGGTGCGTGTTAGACTTAGACTTAGATAAACTTTATTGATCCACTAGGGAAATTGCTTTGTCACAGTAGCGTAGTTACACATAAAAACACTCTTAAGAACCACAGGTGAAATAAAGATTAGGCCTAAATAAAATATAATAAATCTAGTAAAATAAAATAGAAATAGTATACGCAAAAATGTACAGAATTAGCATATGAACAAATGTACAGGAAACAACAAGGCCTCCCCCTGCTGGGATACTGAGGAGCTAACCGTTTTCTACAGGGCTGTTTCATTGGCACAGTTGCATTTAAAGACACTTACAAAGGTGTACCCATATTATAATAGTAGTAGTAGTAGTAGTAGTAGAAGTACTTATTTTTTGATTTGTTATGTACTACTTTATTTAGTACAGTACTGTAACACATGCAGACAACTCAATGATGCACTAATAGACCTTTTTCCAAAAGACATGAAATGAAGTAGTAGCAGGTAAAACAGCCAGAGCTACTGATATCACTGATATAATTACATGCCTTTGGTTACAATATTTTTTTCTCATATAACTTTAATAAAGGCATTCTGTGGGGCTCAGGGTGCTCTTGGTCTTACTTTTATGAAAGGTTCTTGCAATCTTCTGGATTGACCCTCATGTATTTAAGTCATGCTTGGCCATCAATTCTCTTATTCAGTTTGGAGTGGTTTGGATTGGATGACTGCTGTAGGCAAGTAGGGAGAAGGCAAGAAACACAAAATGAATGAATTAGCCTGTATTGTCATTGCACACAGGGTACAAATGCAATCATAAACAATCCCATTCACAACACAGACTAAGACCATAAATATCACATATATTGCACATAATTGTAAATAATAGAATAGAATAGAATAGAATTTATTGCCATTTGCACAGGAACAGGTACAGAAAGTACAGGTACAATGGAATTCTTGTGCCAAATTCCCTGAGTTAGCTTTTTCATATAGAAACAAAAAACAAAGGTAAATGTTTTAAGTAGCAGCAGAGAAGGAGAAATAAATATACACACTTTGAAAAAATATAAACACATAGACAGTAGGTTACACTCATGAGGGCGTTGAGGTAGTTGAGAGAGACAGTCCAATCTGTGAGGTGTGTGATCCAGCATGTCTAAGGTTTTAAAGAAAAAGAAAATAAACAGGATGGTTGTGTCATTTGTATATTTGATGCATTGTTATTGTTAGTGGAGGCACAGTGTACAGCACGTAGAGTTTTCTGGCTGAGTCAGCAGCCCTGGAGTGGTCCTGTGCTGACTGAGAGCTCAGCAGAGACTTTGTAGGGTGACCACTGTGTCTGTTCATGGACTGACGAATCAGATTGTTGAGGCACTTCATCACGACTGATGTGAGTGCCACTGGCCTAAAGTTATTCATTGTGGATGCATTTGAGTGTTTTGGCATCGGTACTATAACAGAAGTCTTGAAGTATCATGGAACTGTCTCCTGTATGAGAGAGAAGTTGAAGATGTCTGTGTAAACCCGTACCAGCTGTTCAAGCACAGGCCTTCAGGATTCTAGGTGGCACTCCATCAGTGGGGGTTCGCCTGCCTCAGAGCTAGAGGTTAAAAGACCTGTTAACCTGTATCACCTCCCAAACGTCAGGATGTCAAATCGGTGGTGGCTGGGATGAGAAGAGTCCTTCACAATGCTTTTTTGCTCTTGAGAGGTAGTGGGCATCTGAAATGTCACGTAGTGAGGGCCGAAGGTAACCAATAATTCTCTGTGTCGATGACTAGTTGTAGTGCTCCCAGATTACCCGCTGAGCAGCCTACATACCACACTGTGAAGCAGTATGTTAATACGCTCTGTATGGCAGAGCAGTATAAGGCCACCAGCAGCTTACTGCTCAAGTTGTTTTGATCAGGATGGTAAGGAAGTGCAGCTGCTGCTGTTCACAACGCAGTGGTGTTAATTGACCAGGAGAGGTTGTCAGAAACTTGAAGCTGTGAACCCTTTCCACACAGTCTCCTTAACCCTTAACCTTGGACAAAACTTACCTGTTAACTGAAAACTACTACAGGAGACTTTCATTCATTCATTTTCAATACCCGCTTGTTCCTGTTAAGAGTTACGGGGTCTGCTGGAGCCTATGCCAGCTGTCATCGGGCGAGAGGCAGGGGTACGCCCTAGACAGGTCTCCAGTCTATTGCAGGGCAAACACAGAGAGACAGACAACCATTCACACTCACACCTAAGGCCAATTTAGAATCACCAATTAACCTAATGAGCATGTCTTTGGACAGTGGGAGAAACCCGGAGAGAACCCATGCAGACACAGGGAGAACATGCAAACTCCACACAGAAAGGCCCAGTCGGCCCATGGATTCACACCCATGCTGCTACGATAGAACTGTCCTGCACTACAATGCCATTATGCCTCTATGACCATACTGTATTTGCACTACAATGCCATTTACTGCACAAACTTGTTCAAATGTCTATTTATTGTATTTATCTTTTTTAGCTATCTTTTTTTTTAGTTATGTTTAATTCTAGGTTACTTTTTTAACTACATGTCTTGTCTTCACCGTGGGATGGAGGGGAACGTAATTTCGATGGCTTTGTATGTCTGGAACATGTGAAGAATCGACAATAAAGCTGACTTTGACTTTTGACTTTGAAACCTGGGACCTTCTCGCTGTGAGGAGACTTTCTTCAAGTCTCAGAGGCAGAGGCACGTTTGATGGATCGGATGTATGAAATGCTTTTTGTTTAATATACAATCACACTTATCGAAGTCTTCAATATTTTCTTTAAAAACTTGGACCTTGGTCACATTCCAGTAAAGTCTTGTATGTCACATGTCCACAATTTAAATAAAAGAACAAATCTAAATAGGCAAGGGAGGGATTTGGTTTCCAGCAAACAACATTCCCTGCAAGTTATATTTGCTGAAGGAAGCGTTCTTCATTCAAGTCTGTGGAAGAATAATTTCTTTTTGTAGAATTTAGAGTTTCACAGATTACAATTTATTATTTACAAAATATTGCTCATGGATCCTTAAAGCTCAGATGTCAAGCTGCCCTGATTATTTAACTTCTAAGACAATATGCTTCATTTTCCTCTCACAGTTGTAATGGTAAAAAAATAAAATATATATATATAGACACACATATACATATATATGTCTGTGTGTGTGTATGTGTATGTGTGTATATATATATATATATATATATACACACATACATATAGCATTATAGAAGTGGTTCATGCATGGCTTGAAAATATTGAATGACAAGTCTTTATGTAGAATAATGATTTCCCCTAATGATTACTTTTTACTATATGTCAAAGCTTAAACACATGCACTTTATATTTACATTTGCAATCGTATAAGAATGGTTTCCAATGTCTTCCTCACATCAGGAATTCTTAGACACTCCTTTCGTTCAGATCTAACATCTGCATTTCAATACATCTGCTTAATTCATAGTTTTACATCTTCTGTCCACAAAGTGCAGGTTGAGTTGTTGGTCTGGTACAAGAACGGTGCGGTTGAGGCCTTTCAGCTCTCCCATTGTGGGGTCTGGTTTGACTTCAAACTGCCTGATAAGCTGAAATGAAGTGAAATGTGGAGTTACTTTATTGTACAAAAGGAGACTATGCCAACACACTGACTTCCTAAATGTTGCACTCATTACAGAAAAACATGTTATACAATCATTTTGACATGTTTGCATTTACTTTGTGTACTGTGAAAGATGTGTTTTATTATAAGACAATGTAGAACGGCAGTGTCTTTTTGAGAGCTTTTGAGCATCTTTTAGATGACTGTTTTGTTTTTGGAAAAAATATTGTTATTGCTATATTGGAGTTAAATTTGTCAGGTAAATAAAAAGGCACAACTTTATAACAGCTACATTGTTTGCTCCAATAGTAGATTTTTATTGTAGTAATAAGTCATGTTATTGTTCTGCTGCCCCCAAGTGGCCAAGAATCAATCAGTTTTCAGATTGATCCACCTACCTTGGTGCATATTGTACAACTATTCAACTATTAAATCATGCCTCCTGTCTATAGAAAACCTGAACAAAATTATACAAAAGTTACTGATTGCCTGAAAAACCTGAAAGACTTCGTTTGAGTCCTCCTGGACGTTTTTGATTCCAAACATCTGTTTGGAACAAAGTTTCGCAAATGATAAATGAGTATAGAAAATCTCAGATCTCAGATTTGTGTGACTCTTTCATCAAAAAAATACCCCCCACACACACACTCCCAACGTCAGTTGCAACTGCATATTCAGATGTAGCACAGGGTCATTTCCTCACCCATCACTTACATGAAACAGAACCAAATACATCTCAAGCTCAGCAATCCGCCGACCGACACAGCCTCTTACTCCAAAGCCAAACGGGATGGAACCAAAAGGGTTTGGCCTCTCGCGGCCATCCCTGAGCCATCTCTCTGGCTTAAATGAAAAGGGCTCTGGGAATGTATCCTCATCATGACTGATGGCATAGTGACAAAATAAGAAAGTGGTCTGGAAAAACAACAGTCAAAAGAGAAAATGCTGAAACTCTGGTCTAACGTGAAACACTGATGTAAGTGTACTTGATGTGTTGAAAATCAAGGAAACAAACCCACTTTCTTTGGGAACTGATATCCACCAACAGCAACACTCTTCTCTGTTATGACCCTTGCATTCAGAGGAACCACAGGATGCATCCTGTGAAACAAGAATGATTGCCTCATGCAGGAGAATATAAACACACAATATGTGAAATTTTACAATACAGGTAAATGAGTGGACTCTAGATCACCTTTCCTGAAAATTTTAAATCGTGGCTTCAGTGGAAGCTCAACCCCAACCACATAACATTTTCCAACCAGACTCACCTGAGTGTTTCTTTGATGACAGCTCTTAAATACGGCATTTTAGTGACCTCTGCAGCTGTAGGGATCTGGTCTTCTAGTATGGATGTAGACACTTCTTTGTAAAGTCTGTCCTGGATTTCAGGGTACTTGGACAGCTGGTACAAAGCCCATGTGAGGGTATTGGAGGTCTTGACAGTGAAGAAACATCAAAAAGTAAACAGGCAGAGAAATGCATACATTCAGTGTATGCTTTACATACTGTATACGTAGACCAAGAATGATGAATCTGAGTAGTACACCAGCTCATATTTTCAGATTTCTCATTGATGATTACACATTTATATAATACATCTTTTAATAAATCAGATATAGCATGAGATATGTTCAGAATGAGTCACAGGTAAGATTGCTAGGTTTTTGGAGGGGCGTTACTTCAAGCCTTAAGGTAAAATTGTATCCAGTGGAGTGGGTTGGTTGTAGTTCATATTTGTAGTCTTTGGTAAGTATTAGTAAGTAATTCATTTACCGTGTCTACTCCAGCTAGAAGAAGCTCGGTGATGCTGCCATACACATCTTTAGCGCTCATTTGAGTGTTTGCGAGTAGGTATGTTAGGTACTCGCCCTCTACATCCTGGTTGTTGTCCACACGTCGCTGAATGACCTCCATCTTTTTGTCAATCAAATCCTTTGCTAGGATAAGTGCAGAGAAGAATTATATAGAATTATATTTAGAACTCGCAAACTTAATCACTCTAAGGTTGAGGTCTCTCACCAAAGTTGAAGATGCCCTCCCAGCCGGCGATGTACCGTCCCCAGTAAGGCAGCAGGTTGCGGCTCCACTTGGGACTTATTATCACCGGCATGCTGTTGGAGAACATCTGGGCTATGGCATCGATGAATTCTTGAGTGCCAGCAGGGATTTCCTTTTCCAGACACCCAAGCCTCGTCTCAAACAATATGGACGCAATGCCTGTGTGGCAAAGGTGTAGGATTAGGATAAGAAATGATGACTAACCATTTGCAAAAGTGTTAAGTTTGTGTTTAGGTTGAAATCAGACCAGAGCAGCTGAAATGTACTTGATATTTGAATTTTGATATCTATCTCATTTGTTGACAAATGTTTTAGTTGATTTAAATGACTTAAAACTTCATTTTAATGAGTGTAGAAGATTTAAATAAACTTACACACTTGATTCATTGTTCAACAGTAGCAATAAGTGTGTACCTTCTAGTGAAAAGAGGTAAAGCTCATTAGCCAAGTTGGTGACAAAGTCTCCTGTAGGGCTGCACTGGCGCAGATGGGTGATCTTTCTGGTGAAGTCTGCTACCACGTCATTGATTATCCCACCATACTGGTAAGAGTCCTTTGGGTGGAGCATGCGCTTGTTCAGCACTGCCCTCAAGTTGTACCACTTCTCCCCCTCCCTAGGAACAGAAATAGCATTGCAGCGAGGTGAATGATTTAGGTTTGCAAAAATGTGAGATCAGTGTTATATGACCAATGTAATGACAAAACTATTGAGAGTTTTATTCAGTGACGAAATAACAAAGACTTTGTAATGCGATACATGATACACAACAGGCCCAAATTCCTTCAGAATGTTTTCTTTTGATGACTCTGGTAATTATTGTTTTTTTATTCTTTCACACCAACCTGCCTGAGCATGGGGGGAAAGTGAGCTAAATAATACAATTAATGTGTCCCAGAATGCCAGGACCCTGAAACCTGAGCAGGTAAATGGAATTATATTATATAGTAAATATCATCAGTTTAACCATTTATACCTGTGTTTTTCATAGTGTGAATGTCATATTGTAAATTCCATTCCTCATTTCCCCCATACTGGTTTCTTGAGTTTTTTTATGTAACAGATAAAGATCCTGATCCTGCTCTGGAATCAGTTGTTCCAGTTTCCATAGTAGTTTTGATTTCCATGTAATTCCCCTAAAGAAATGTTCAGTCTAACAATGATGTGAAATTGTGTGGGCTCCTCTTTGCTTAGAATAATAATTTGACTTCTGCTATTACAATGCAGTTTAGTAAACAATGCTGGAACAGCCATATTTATAACAAGTGATCAATGGCTGCAAGTTGATTTCATGAGTCGATTAAATGCACACTGTTCCATAAACTGCTTCAGTGAAAGTACACAACTGAAAGACTTAAACTTTCTGCATAAAGAAGTTAACATGGTCAATGACGCTGATCTTAAAATAATAACTAAATTGTAGACCTACAGACACAGTACAAAATTGGAAAGATTTCTTCTGTTTCTTGTGTATTCAAGTTTACATGAAAGTTTTTTTTGTTTTTTGTATTATATACAAAAAAGGCATTGTTCCAGTCTCTTTCATACCAGCAGGTCAGATTCAATCCATCCCACTCACATGACCGAATTTTCTTCCAGGAAAGTATTACAGCACAAGTTTTACATGGATTAAGTTTTTTTTTAGATGTGTGTCAGAGGTAAATGTAAGTGTTTTACACATCAGACAGTATTTGGTGGTCTTACTCTGTAAAAGGCCCATAGCCGAAGTCTTTCATATCCCGATACTCTTTCCACAGGGACATGTCTCCTCGGCAAGGAAACTTCTCATCCTTCCTTATGACTTCCTCCAGCAGTTTTGGACTGTTCACAGAGACTGACTTTAGTCCGTCTCTGTAAATGGGCCCATATCGCTGTTTCTCGTAGATCTGACAGTAGACGAAGTGAATGTGAGATAGAGAGATAGAGTTAAAAATAAGTTATGTCTGAGGAAATACGAACAAACAAACTCATTAAAATTTCATTCCTCATTCCCCCTGTACTGGTTTCTTGAGTTTTTTATGTAACAGATAAAGATCCTGATCCTGCTCTGGAATCAGTTGTTTCAATTTCCATAGTAGTTTTGATTTCCATGTAATGCACACAAAGAAATATTCAGTCTAACAATGATGTGAAGTTGTGTGCTTCTCAACTGCTTCTCAGTTGAGCAACCTGTTTTTCCCCAAACAAGATCCTGGCATTTTCTGCCACCCAGATCAATTAGCAGACGTGCCTGTAGGTTGGCTCAGCCAAAGGTGCAGTTACATTTATAGTCGAGGATTTAAGGAATACATCGTATAATAAACATGCAGTATTTTTGAATGCAGACTGAAACAAGCATGCCCCATTGTGGCATAGAGCTGCTCACTACATATATTTGTGACATCCAGATATCTTACATTGTATCCTGACGTACCTGTAGTTCATGCATACGGCTGTAGAAGCCCTGAAACACCAGTCTGTACAGCAGCTCCAAGAAAGTGACATGAGGGAGGTCATCCACGGTCCGAGGCTTGTTCTGGATAGCAGAGAGGTCTTCTGGGGCAGAGGAGGCCTTTCCTATCCCCCTTGAGCAGACCAGGGCCACAGCAACAGGGCAAGGCTGCAGCCAGCTGCCATTCCATAGGATCACTTTCCGAGACACCCATGTAGCCATGATAAGAGTAGTGTAGGAAACACAGGTTCCGATTACATCCAAGAGACTAGCAGAGCAGGGAGGAGCCACAGAATGTTGCACAGAGTGTTTAACCCTTCCAGCTCATCTGGACAAAGACAATGAACTGTTCTACACATATACAGTATCTATACTGCAATAAAACTATAAAAGATACTGAATTCAATTTAATTCATTTCAATTTTTTTTATATAGCGTCAATAACAATACAAATCGTCTCAAGACGCTTTACAAAAACCCAGCCTGAAACCCCCAGAGCAAGCCTGAAGGCAACGGTGGCAAGGAAAAACTCCCTTTTAACAGGAAGAAACCTTGAGCAGAACCCAGCTCATAT
>JASGAT010375059.1:0-14818 GCA_030220025.1 Chelon auratus
ATATATATATATATATATATATATGCATATATATATATACATATATATATATATATATATATATGTATATATATATGTATATATATGTATATATGTATATATATATGTATATATGTATATATATATATGATAGATTGCAATTCATATATATATATATGTATATATATATATATATATGTATATATATATATATATACAGCTTTTTGCAAACGGTTCTTGTTCCAGGGAAAAGGCGATAGAGAGAGGAACACACAGCTGCTAACAGCTAGAAACGATTAAAAAGTAGCAGTGCACAATGCATGAGTAGCAAGTGAGAGGAAATTAGAGGATAGGTGCTCGGTGCAGCCCAGGCCTACAGCAGCATGACTAAGGGATGGTTCAGTCCGGCCATAACGATAAGCTTTTATCAAAAAGGAAAGTCTTAAGCCCGACTTTAAAAGTAGAGATGGTGTCTGGGAGCTGGTTCCACAGGTGTGTTCTATAAATATCATCTGTCTCACCGTGTCTTCTTCTGGTAACAGTGTTTATCTGCACAGTTACTGCTGGAAATATTCCAGATGTGTTTTACATAACTCTACAGTATTTAACTACATGGAAGACATTTTATACAGACACTGGGAGGATTCAGTTCATTTATTTAACGTTAATGGACATTACACATCATTCTGCAAATGTGTAATTTGCAGAAACGATGGCGGATTTTCAATAATACAGTAATCTAACTGCAAACAGTGTTCAACTATTTTAAATAACACACTTTTAATGGTTTTGCTTGCTTGCACAAACATGTATTTTTACGTATGAATTAAACATGAGGCTATAGTGTATTCCGTTTGTGCCGCGTCCGCTAAATCTCACCACCATTAGAAAGAACAGATGAATAGTAATAAAAAGAAACAACAACAACAACAACAATGGTTTGTCTGTGTTCGTTTCTGGAGAATCTCTGAAACCGCCTCGGACCCGGATTAGAGAAACGGAAAAGAAAGCAAACATGTCGATACAAGAGAGCGTCTGTTTGGCCTCTGCCTCCACGACGAGCGGTGAACGACTCTTCCCTCGGATTATAAAAGATGCGCCACCGCCGCTTTGTAATTATGCGCAAACAGAGACAGACGGAAACAAAATGTTCACACCTTCGTGACAAAGAGGAGTCGCGCTGCCGACGGGAGTTGCCACACTGGCGATGTTGTTGATTCAAGAAGGAGAGAAAAAAAGAAAAAAGGCCACAGATACACAGAGAGAGAGAGAGAGAGAGTGTGAACTAAACATTTACTGATAGAGAACAGGAGCAGATTGCTGTCGAAATGTGGGGGCATCAGTATATGAGGTATCAGTATATATGGCTGCAGATTTTTAACAACAGTGGATGGCTGTGAGTATATATATGCATATTATATATATGTATGAATGTGTAGCATTTGTATCGGCACTACGGATTATAAAGGTACAGTGAAAGTGCAGCTCTCACAATGCAGAGGGTTTTAGGCCCTTTTAGATGTAAGCACTCTGAACTCGTCTAATTTGCTTTTGGATTTGTTTTGCCATAATATGCTTTGGTAATTTCTGCTCGTACAAGGATCTGCTTTCTCAAACTGCACTGTGAGGAGGTCGGGTTGATGGTGAGGCGCACAAAACACAGGACACTGACACCAGTCCAGGGTTCTACGTTTATGAAGGTTCAGTTCAGCATTTATGTGCTCTATCAGCAGAGCAAGACAAACATATCAGTTAGAATCTGAGTTAGAAGAGGACGAGTAATGATATTAATTTAAAAAATAAATGTTGACAATCGCTGTGCCAAGCTTAAGTGGGTAATTAAATACAGTTTGGTGACAAAGCAACCAATATTAGGAAAGCAGAGTTAAGTGAAAAAGATAAAAAAAAATGTCAATAATAATAATAATAATACTAACAATGATAAATTCAAGATTTCTAGTTTGTTTGACCAAATGTCAGTAAAGATCAAAAGCCTAATTAAAGATGGGAGGTTGCTAGGGGAAACCGTCTCATCATCTCAGCTACAGATGAAGCCTGAGATGAGTGAGATGAGCACCATCATCATCATCATCATCATCATCATCTAAATGTTTTCATACACAGTTCCGGATCAGATCAGATGAGATGTACTGATCCCCATGGGAAAATGAATGTGCAAGAAATACAAGTTAAATGCAAACCAGAATAAGGTAAGAGAAGAAAAACCTAAAAGAGTAAATGATCTGCTTATACTAATAAATACAGTTGATGGAAAACCAGATGTATTGTCCAGAGGATAGCTGAGTCCTGTGGTTGTGGAGGAAACTCAGCAAAGAAATTCAGATTCAGAATTTGATCGCACATTAGAAATATACTAATTGCAGGCGTCTGCGTTTAAAGTTCATTCATCCATTCATCTTCTGTAACCACTTATTCCTGTGAAGGGTCGCGGGGTCTGCTGGAGCCTATCCCTGGACAGGTCGCCAGTCTATCACAGGGCTTCCATTTAAAGTTGTCATAGTTTGTTGGACGGTGTGTTGCTGTCTTTTAGGGTAGCAGTGGGTTTTCTTAAACAAGAATGAACAGTGACAATGCATTTAGTCATTTGTTCTTTTGAGATTGCTGAACAGAGGTAGTGTTTCACTCATGGGACCTTAACATGGCCTCCCATCCTAGCCTTGTTGCAGTGCTTTGTTGTTTTTTTTCTTTTGTTTTTCCGCTGCGATTGAAAAAGCTTAAATTTATTAAACATAATTTCTCAGATACGAGTCAGTATTAAATGTCATCGGTTATTCTTTGTCCTCCTGTGTTCAGTTTCCTGTCAAAAAAAAAGCTGAAAAGGCCGAGTAGCTTGTGATGCTTAACTTAATATTATTGAGCTTCACACGTCCAGATAATCCATTCAGCCGACCTAACAGCTCACATCAGCGAGTGCTGTAGCTTCTCTTGTGATATCGTACATAAAAAGTCAGAGGTGCAAACGTAAGGCGCTTTCACTGGTGGAGGTAATAAATACATAAACACTAAATCAGTATATCCTGAGGCTGTGGCTTTCTGCTCTGCTGCTTTGTCCTCCCCTCTAAACGCAGAGAACACGGCCTCCTGGGCATCGGTAATACCTGAAGGGTATGTCACACACGCTGGACAGAGCCTCATTTCCATCTATTTCAATTTAAAACACATTAGTGATTTTCCCTTTCCCTTTTGGTTTCAGACTCTAAATCCCTCTCACTCTGAAGAGGTGGATTGGAATCTTCTCGGGGTTTGATCTCTCTTTTTTATCCCGCTAATCCGGCTGCTGTTGTTTGCCATAAGATCAATTTATTGAGTAAATCTTTACCACCCTGTCCACTGGTAATTCTATTTGGCATAGGATTACGTTTGGATAAAAGGGAGTGAAAAAAAAGGAAGAAAAGCTGAGTTTTATCCTCGGACGTAACTGTTCCTGATCCTTTCAGCCAGTGCTTGCCAAGTTTTTGGTCGTGTGTTTATTATTCCCGGGAATGAATGCAGAATAATAACAATAAAAAAAGGCTTCGAGTCGATTTAATCCTGTGGGTTGGTGGGGGAAAAATATATCTTTGCATATCTGGAATATCAGAGAGCCTACACACCTTGACAGTATGAATTTCAAAGCTGGATCAAGCAGAGGCACAAATAATGATGATGCTGGAGACCCGACGCAGATGTGTGCCGTTTAAAAATTCATACGCCGTTTCATTCCTCAAATACCACCCAGAGTACATGAATGGCTGCTGCTTAAGCCTAACCTGGATTCACCTGACCCGTGTTCCGTTAAAAGGCGCCGTAATGCGTCAGCGAATGTGACACGAGTGTGGAAGAAAAAAACACACACAAAAAAGAAAAAGGTCGGCGGGTGGGATGCGCCGAGGCCTGCAGCCGCAATACAAACGACCGTTACATAAAACATCCACCGGCGCACTTTGACCACTCAAGCCACGGCGAGCTTTACCTCTCTTAACAAGTGAGTTTATAAATCCCCTGGGTGTAACAGCAAGGAAGCACAAAATCCATTGGCCGCCGTGCTCTCAGAGTGACCTCACTGTGTCTGCCTCTCCGCCCCTCCATCACAGCCCGGGCCGACCTCCTCTGCCGCCTCCTCCCACTCGCAGGCTGAGGTAACTGCACCCAGAGTCAATAGGATGCGCCGGGCGTAGTTCCGGTAACCGCTCTCATCAGCCCCCTCGGCCCACGGCGCACGCACACGCCCGTAATGATCTGTAATGGTTTCCAAACGGTTTGCGCTGAACGCCGCTCTCCACAGGAGGCTGCTGTTTGTGTGCGAGCACGCACCGACACATGAAAGAGCCTGCTGCTTTCATTTCCGTCCAGTGGACTGTGGAGCACTCACTGTCAAGCTCCACTGCAGGCACCAGTCATGGAAGAAAGCTTTTATATTATTTATTTTTTTTATGAAATCAGTGGAAGTTAGTTCACTCCACCGGCATCTAATTCTCACCGTTTCTCCAAGAATTGCTTCAGACAGGCCAGACATTTAGAGCGGCCCTCGGTGGGTACACAATCCGAGAGCGAATGCGTGATGAATGAACTGCTAAACAATGTAAAGCTGAAGCAGTTGTGCATAAAAAGAATTGGCTTCATTTATCTTGATGTCGTCAAATTGCGCGAGAATGACTTCCAGGCCACGTACAGTACGGATGGTTTAAGTCCCTGCTGGCTCATACTGGAGACATAAATCATGGAACTTAAAGGACAATAAGTCTTCTCTTCTAGCAGTCAAAGATGTGATGCTGAATGCTATTATTTTTTTATTGTTGAAAGGAAGAAGAAAGAAGATCTGAATAGAGAGACTGATCAGAAATATGACTTTAGGCTCAGAACTTCTGTGTATGTTTGATTGACAGCTGATAAGGGGGTGACAAATGTTCTTGGTTTTTATCAGCTGATCCAAATCCCAATTCGATCTTAATTTAACTAAATTTACTCCACTAGAGATTCAAAAAAGTCCAATAAATGTTTCTGTCAAAGTTGATGTAGTGTGGAAGGGGTAGCTCGTTCCATCCAGAAATGTTCTGGTCATCCAACGCTGCCATAAACTCCATAAACCTTTTTTCTCTCTTTGACGCTCTTTCCAGGAAACTTTTCTTTTAAGCACAGCGTTGGTTTTGCTGTTCTTTCGGCGTGGCCTTCGTTGTATTCCGTTTTTTTGGGGGGCGATTTAAGTTGGTAGCATTGAACAACGATCTCTGTCTGACTCACTTCATTTTCCAGAGAAAAGTCCTTCCGGAACACAGCAGGCGTTTTTGGTCACGTAACTTCGGTTCCTCTTCTTCTTCTTTTTTGATTTTTGGCAGCTTTGACGCCAGCCAACCGCCAATGAAACAGAAGAAGAAGAAGACATTTTGGCGCCAGATAACAAAAGACAGGGCTAGACCAAATCATTTTAAAAATGCCTGGATCAGCCCCGATACCAACGAGGACATCCCTAAAGCTCTAGGAGCAACTTGATTCTTGGTGTCTTGCACACGGAGACTTCAGCAACGGTCAAAAACGCTAACTCTCTGGTTCATGGATAACCAGCTCCACTCCCTGGGAGATAGCAGCTTCTAAATAACGGACTATTTCCTTTAAACTGTCTGGACTGGGGTTGGCACAGTGGTGTGGTGGTTAGCACCGATACCTCACAGCGAGAAGGTTCTGGGTTCTAATCCATCATGGCCAACTGGTTCCTTTCTGTGTGTAGTTTGCGTGTTCTCCCTGTGTCTGTGTCTTCATCCTCCACACCTGCTACACCCTGCAGGTCACAATGTGCCTCTCCCCACTGGCCCAGTCCGATGAGACATATGGACGCTATCTTTATTTAACGCACCCAGGAATAAGAACCACCCGGCTCTCAAACACAAGACTTGCAAGCGGAATACTATTTTCAATAAATGTGGGATTCTCGCTTTAAAATCTGCACCGTCAAAAGCACTTTATATCTTGGTAAAAGCTGAACACTGAGGAAAACAGTGGAGAAAGGTTATGCCACGGTTTTCTAGTTAGTGGGCATTTATTCTTTTATAATGGCGCCAGAGTGAGTGTTATGGTATATGATTGACTGTTCTAGTGTCAGAGGGAATGATAGAAGGAGCTCCGTCAGCCGACTCCGCTATATCTCAGGAAGAAAGGAAGAAAAAGCGGCGGTGCTGCTTCTCTGTAATGATAAATCAGATTCAGATGCCTGTCTGCTTTTCTCTCCTTTGAGAATCAAAGGGCTGGAATGACTCATTGGACTGCCACGCACCGCAAACATAATGTGTTTTGAAATTTGAAGGTCACAGAGGAGATTTTTTTTTTACCCTTTCAAGTATTTTAACACCGTAGGATTTTCACGTTTTTTTAATTTGGTCTTCCTTTTATGGTATTAGGTCGCCCTTCCAGCCTTCCAGTTTCTGGGATTTTGTTCCGGTCTTATCTGAAAAAGTGGTTTTCACACTTTTTAAAAAGTTAAATAATTAAAATGAAAGAAAATCACATGCACTGTGCGAGCCCGTAAAGCGGGTTAATAAATAAGGCCTCCCCTCTCCATTCCTGCTCAGCCGCATCCCCCTCCTCCTTTGAATCCTCCTCAGCCAACGTGCCAGGAAAACCGTGATGTGGAACTTTAAATGGCCCTGTTGTTCGAGCCAGGGCGGCTTCGGCCATGTCGAGGCCATTCATGTGCTGCGCAGGGCCTGAGATGATGGCGGGAGGGATGAAAGGGACGGGCAGATGGAAAAAACATATGGTAGGTGTGATGCAATAAGGATACGCGGGGCCTCTGGGGAAATTTCTGGAAGAGATTCATACGTGCATGCAAAACAAATCCTCATTTAGAGTCCCGCGCGGATCTGGACAGCTCTGCATATTGGCCAGGCTGTGTGACATGAACACAGTAGACTCGCAAAAGCTGGGACTGGATGCATCAGTGGAGCAAGCTGTCGCAGATTCTACGCTGTGATGGTGGCAAAAAAAGGTGGTGGGTTACCTTGGTGACTCCTGTCAAACAGCTACCTGAGGGTCACATTAACGTACACAAGTTGGTTTACAAGTAAAATGATTCATCCTGGCTGATTATGCTCTGGCAAAGACCTCCTAGGCCAATCAAATCACTTGGGGGGCGGGGCTTTATTTGAAGATGGACGGAAGACACAGTCATGCATGTCGTGAGTGCGGTGAAGTGGATTATTTTTTTTTTTTCCAACAAGACAGCTCTGATTGGTTGTAGGACTATCCAATGCTGTGCAAGTGTCTTTGGCTTGTGCTTAATCACCTTAACCTGCTGCACCTGAGAAGACCCAATAAAGGGCCTGAGGGGAAGACTTCTTCAGCGGCAGAGGCTCACCGTGTCCCACCTGTCGCCTTTTTGTGTTCTTTTTAACGTAAACTCTTTTTACATGTGTCTCCACTTTACGTTTCGGCCCCTGAGCTGGGTGCTAACAGCCACATTGGATAGGACTGTAGACTTAATGCACACAATATATTTCAGTCATGTTACTTCTGCTGGCAACACAGATAAAAATGCTGCAGATATTGTAAAAGTTTCTAATGGGGACCCGGTCAAGGAACAGAAAAGGGTGAAAAATGACTTTGAGAAGGAAGAATATGTATATTACTTATTCAATATTCTGTTTTTGTTTTGTTTTTTTCTGGCTGCCTTTAACACAAAGCCCCAGACTACTGTGGGCAACTCAAGTGGTCATTGTTAGGAGAGGGAGTTGGTGAAGATATAAAGATAAGAGCTCAGACTGCTACAATTAATTCATTTCTAATAGTAACAATAGCTTTGTCTCTGTTTTTTTTTTTAATCGATTAAAATCACAAAGGTTTCTATCAACCACTGCTGCAGCAGAGGCCTCTTTGTCTGTAATACTGAAAACTCACAAATCGAATGTCAAGGTGCTTCAACCTCAAGCACCAATAGGACGAGTCATGCTGCAGCGTATGCTCATGCAGTGCATGGCAACAAAACGGCTTGGGTGAGCTCCGTACTGTCAGCCTGGAAGCCAGCCCACCCAAAACTTCCACAATTTCTTTGCAGCGGAAATTTGGTCTGGAACCGCTCCACTGGGAACTGATCACGCTGATTGTTATGGAGATGGAGCAGAGGAATCACGGCGACACAGTCATAGCCATCAGGGCGCCTTGGAGTTGAATTTGTTAGCAACAAAATGGCTTTTCCAACAAGACAGCTCTGATTGGTTGCAGGACTATCCAGTTGCATGCAACACGCCCTATAAGGAAATTACCAGACTTGCATGCAGCTACGCCAGGCTAGCACATTGCAGGTGCAAGCATTTGTTTAAAATTGTGTCGTCACCCACTACTTTTAGATATAAGCCACCAGTTCCTCACCATCTATTGCTCTGGGCAGACAGTGACAGCGAGACGTGAGGAGAGGCAGCTTCTTTAGGCGCATTAAAACCTCATATATTGCGTCACCCCTTTACTTTAGATTTCTATCTGACAGTGACACCGCGCAAACTCACATGCACCATCATAATCTCACCTGTTACGAGCTTATCAGCAGCTAAATTATTCAGTGGCTTCTCACCCTCCTCCAGCCACACAGTGGTCTCCTTTCGTGGCACGGCCCCTGTTCCATAAATTACCATCAGATTAAATTATTTAAACAATTGTAAATAATTTGAATTTAGTTCTAAAATCTTAATTCTACTGTGTTTTTTTTCTTTTCTTCCAAATTTACATATTGGTGCTAATAGCTTATAATGATCCATTGTAACACGCTAGTAATATAAATGCATAATTTCCTGGGAAAGACTTGCCAGATAACAAATCAAATAAATAATAAAAGAGCCTCCTTTTATTGCATCCATCAGTGCCAGAGCAAGGAGATAAGATGGAGATATACTCGGGTGAGAGTTTCAGTAATCAGTATTTTAAATGCGCTTAAGGTCAACCTATCATCGCCGTCTTTGACACAGAATCCGTTTCCACATATATTATTGATTCAGAATGGAAAAAAAAAAATAAACTAAAAACATTGATAGCCTATCGACATGCACGCCGATCCCTTCTGCTCCCTTGTGTCTTTTCATTTTCCTGCAGACGATATATTTACCAGCAGATTCTCCTTAATCCACCGTATTCATCTCGGTGCTTTAATCAGCGGCAGATAATGGGCCAGCGACGAGTTTATATACATCACAGAGGGACAGGAAATTAAACAGGGATTAGGGAGATGGGTTGTCCTTGCTTTTTGATAGCAGAGGCAGATTATAATACATGGGTAATGATGGAGGTGTAAGGATTCACCGTGACTTTAACACCATGGAAATCAGCTTATACACACATGACTCCTTTGTAACGTGGATCCGATGCAGAAGCTCGTTTTTTTCTTCTTCTTCTTCATCTGTTATTGCTGATAAGTCAGTGAGGTCTGCATCGGAAACACGACCTGCTGCTGGTGCTGCTGCCGAATCTGATGCACGCGCAGTTTTCTCACATCCGCCGAGGCAATCTCTGCATCTTATTCACAACTAGTAATGATGCTGTAAAAAGATTTTCCGTCCATGCAGGCGTGAACGTCCGGAGCTACACACTCGCATTTCATTCCTCTTTCCTTTAAGATTTGACACAGACTCTTTGTTTTTTCCCATCTTGAAGCTTGACATTACATTTGTTCTTATCGCACACAAGGGTGGAGAATCCGCTGTCACAGAGGCACGGACGTCAGCGGCGAACTGGCTTTATTGCTTTCGGTTGACGGGGCTGGGGCTGGGGGTGGTGGAGATGGAGCTTACATCTGCCTTTCTTTTTTTTTTCTCAACAGCAGCGGCAGATAATTCAATCAGTGGCTCCTTTGCTGTCACTGGTCTTCTTGACCCCTCTGTTACACTGGCACCAAAAGGAAACCGAATCCATTCGGTGTCACGGCGGCAGTTGTCAGACTCAGACGAGTACTTTTCAAATTGAATCAGACGTTCTCTCTAAATGCCCACAGATGATTCCTTTGATGTCAGCCATGTTGGAATGTCCTTCCATTCCTTTCCATGGTAATATTTCATGGTGCAGCCATGGACACTTTCACATGCTCAGTTTTTTTTACAGTATTTCATGTAATGAATGCCATCAGTCTACACAACTCCTCATCTGTGTGTGACGGATGACACTGAGCTGGACACCTCGGTACTGCACATGGTTGTTTGGTTGTGAATTCATTTCATTTCATTGCAATTTCATTCTTAATATTCAATCATTTTATTCATTCATTCATTCATCTTCTGTAACCGCTTGTCCTCTGGAGAGGCGGGGTCCACCCTGGACAGGTCTCCAGTCTATCACAGGGCTAACACAGAGACAGACGGCCAATTTAGAATCACCAATGAACCTAACCAGCATTTCTTGGGTTGGTGGGAGGAAGCTGGAGAACCTGGAGAGAACCCACGCAGACACAGGGAGAACATGCAAACTCCACACAGAAAGGAACCAGTCGGACCATAGATTAGAACCCAGAACCTTCTGGCTGGGAGGCATCAGTGCTAAACACAACTATTTTATGTTTATTGCTTATTTTAGGTTTTTTTTTTTTTTTGTTTTTTGTTTTTTGTTATGTATGGTATACTGAGTGCCCGTATATTTCCCAGTTTGGGATTAATAAGGTATCTATCTATCTATCTATCTGTCTATCTATATCTATCTATCTAAAACAGTGGTTCTAAATCGGTTTAGGTCACGCTCTCGTTCAGAAGCAAAAATACTAAAATTTGTAAAAAATAAATAATTTAAGGAATAATTTAAGGCATCATCATAAACATACTGTTAAGTTTTATTTATTTTTTTATTTGATTTGAAAAACAGGAAGCTCTTCTCCTGTGACTGAGTCCAGTGTGGCGCTCCATCCACCCCGACCTCCTCCCTACCTTCATAGCTATGTCACATTACGTCCTACAGGGTTGTTTTTAATGTGAGTCACGGTCATGATAGTTTCCCTGCTGGTATGCTAGCTGCTGATCAGCATCAAAAAGCAGAAGATTGAATGTGTCCAAGTACAGCCATGATCTGAGACACAGACACAACAACAACAAATGGACCCTTCTGGATACGACTCAGCTGTGATTTTATGCTGACACTGATTCTGACCTTTTCATATTTTCACTCGTGTTTAAGCGTGTGAGCTTCAATGATTCAGTCAGATATATAAACTGAAAGTTATTAGCTGCAGAGTGCGCGAGCAGGTAACACTTTCAGAGGAACCGCTCCCTTCTTAAATTACTAATGAGGATTTTTGGTGCGCTGCACACTCCTGCAGATGTGGCACAGGTTTCAAGCAGTGCCGGGATGTTTGTGGCAAGAAGCTGCACACGGACTGTTCAGATTGGGACGTCAAATACGTCAACCATGATGCAGACTCTTCTGCTTTGTCTGTTTTCAATAAGAACTGAAATAAACAAGGCTTTAATAAACCAGTAGGTAGGAAAGGGGTTGCGGCTGTCGCTTTACTGTTAGGGATTAGCATAAAATAACAGAAATGGGTCTTTAGACGGCTGAGGGTTGAGTCTACTATCCAAAATATCAAACTACTGTCTACTAGTCCAGATGCCCTTCTTTAACGTTTCTGGATAAACCATGACCTGGTTGACTGAGAACCCTTACAGACACTAAGAGTTTTACCTTAAAGCTCGATGTGATGCTAATTATTGAGTAACTAATTAAGAATATATATGACTGATCTTAGCTGCACATGTTATAGCTCATGCACTATATCTTTTTTTTCTTTTAAAGAATATTTGCTCTGCAGGTGCGTTTGCCCATTAAACTGTTAAAATAAGTTTTTCTTAATTTGGGAAAAAAATAATGACTAACAGTGAACATTAAGTAAACGTTTTATTGTGTGGCTACAGAATGGAGAATCAATCGGTTCTTAAAAAGACACGGGCATTGTAATATTAAAAAAAAATGATAAATTACACAACTCAAGTGTGTTTCAAGACTCTGTTAATTGATTTTTATAATGAGCTTAAATTAATCACAATCATTCGCTGGTCCACGGTGTCTCGCAGGAACAAGTGTACACAAAACAAAACACAATAACTATACATCATCCATTTGAGGTGTATAGTAAACAGGACTTTAGTTAAAATTACCCTGAGAGGTTTTTGACAACTCGGACCAAACTTTTTTTTCAAGTGCACATCCTGAACGCACCGCGGGTACACATGCTCGCCAGCACGCTGTTACTACAACACGCACAGTTTCACATATTTTCCCACCGATCAGCAGGTGGCGGCTTTAACGGGTCAAGAAACAGCACGGCGCCGGGAGGAAGGAGGAAGGATGTGAGTTATGAATGTAATCCATCCAGATTCAAAATATTGGGAAAAAAAAATCTCAGCTTTGAAGACAGGAAATGCATTGAAGTTCCCATCATTTGATCCGGCAGTAATGACACATGATTAGCTCATGTTAGCTTTTGAAACCCAGCACTTGTGTGTTTAGTGCAGATTTTCTCTTCCCCTGATTTTTTTTTTCTTCAAATTTACACTCACCTGCAAAGTACTCAGAATACCTGAAATGCACGGCTCTTTCAGGTCTACTGTGAAAAACTTTTAGAGAGAAGCACTTGTTGTTGCTTTTGAACATAGTGAAATATAGCACGAAAGAAACCAACACTATCCACTGTTACCTGAATTTATTACACTTGCGATTTACTCACAAATTAAGTGAGAAGCTGATGAATTATTTGCATGTAAAATTACAAAAGTGCATTATTCCTCCTGAGGTTATAAGTTGGAGGGCGGCACAGCGGTATTATATATACGACGAGTTTTACTCCAGATCATAATGGTAGCAGCTTATTGCCAGAGGAAGACTGGTAGATGATTTGTTTCATCGTACGGGACTCATGGCCCATAATGCTTTCCCTGAGGAGCTCAGATCTAATGTAGTGGACTTTTATTACCTACCATGATTAATTTGTCTAATGGCTCAGAGTCTCCTTATTCACCTATCTTCCCTGAGACGCAGACAATTATGCACCAGTTGCCAGATTTTTAGATTTTCTGCATTGTTCCCTGTTTAGTAGCAATGAACATTATTAACATTTCCACTCCAATCATATATATATATATATATTTTTATATATATATATTTATATATATATATTTTTTTTTAAACAACGCCATAAAAGGACGTCGACTGAATCGCGGTGCGTAGAGGAATAAATAAGGTCTTGGCCGAAGTTCACTGTTAAAGGTTTCCTGGGAAAGGTTTAAAATCTTTCCCCAACCCAAACACAAAGTCTACACAATTATCTTTGGCTTTGTCCGGGCGAGTCGGAGCCACTCGTCCGGACAAGTGCCAGCTGAGAGCGGAGGCACGCTGACAAAATATCAAATAGCTGCTGCAAATTTGTAGAGAGTGACTCATTGGAACCCTTCGAGATACCAGAAATAGTACAGTCATTTCTGATGATTAACAGTAGTGGAGCTGGATTAGCCCACCGGGGGAGTCGCGGCTGTCGGCCCCTACTGAACAGATGTTTTTTTTTTTGCCCTTCTGTTTGCTTTGCAGGGATGTAAGTGAACATGAATACATTATTGAGATAACGTGCCCTGAACAGCATTCAGATCTTTCCCCTCAAAGTCATGAGAAAGGCAAAAACACGGAGACTTAACACACACACACACACACACACACACTGCTGCTTGGCCGTCTTTTACACCAAGTGTCATCAGATTTGTTTTGAAAAAAAAAAACCTTTCAGGATTTGTTGTGCGTGTCTTTGTTGTGCAGGACATGCTGCACATATATTATGTTCGTCTCATGATCTCATACTGAATCCTGACGCTTTGTTATATATTAAAACAGGAAGCTTTAGACTTATTTTATGTATTTTTTCAATATGCAATTGGACCAATAGACTCCTTTTCGCTTTTCCTCGCTGCTAAGACTGTTTTCTTCTATTTCCATTATAAATCTAATTTTTATTCTTGGTTTTTTGTTAACAAATTGCCCAGTGTTTGTTGATTCGAAATGCTCCAGATAACGATGAGCTATACCTATTTATTGTCACGAGTGTCAAGCGTTAAGCCCTCCAAATTTAAGATTAATAAACAGAAAAGCATGAAACCATCGCACTGTCGTTACACTTGAAATGTCAAGACTCCAGCAGCGCAGCAGTAGTAAATAGTCTGTAGCTTTCTAAGAAGCCCTGTAACACTGTATGTTCTGTTATTCAAAGCACAGTGATGCTTTGAGTGAAGTGTTTATAAAGGATTCTTGACAATAATGACACGTATCGTTGTTAAGCGAATTAGCATTTCACAAGGATGCTCAGGATCTCCTGAGTGACGGTCATAATGTGTCAGCCGACGCAGTACCCTTATTATTCGAAATGCACCTTAAAGGTTACAGGAATGTCTGAGCCAAAGTTCACGGCAAAACCATCCACAACTCAAGAAATGTCAAACTGGTCCTTTCACTGACTTTTAACTCTGAGGGAACGGGCAAATTAAACCGTTCACAAATTGCTCAAATGTACAAAGACTTGTCAGTTTGTAATGTTGCCTCTACGGCTTCTCTAGCCACATTCTGCACATGACTCGTGAGATTATAATTCAAGTGCGTCTCATCTTCAAGGTTGCGACAACCAGAGGAATGCAACAATCTATGTACATCGTACACATTGTCAGTGTGACTTTACGGGATTTCACAAATCTCAAGCAGGACATACACCAATCAGCCACAACATTAAAACCACTGACAGTAGAAGTAAATAACATTTAAACCATCTTGTGACAGTTCAGTGTTCTGCTGGGAAACTTCTGGACCTGACATTCATTGGTGTGGATGTTACTTAGACATGTAGCACCCA
>JASGAT010375063.1:0-18541 GCA_030220025.1 Chelon auratus
GGTATGTCATATAAGAAGAATCATGTCATAAAGAACTCTCCCCTGGAGGGAAAACGGCTGACTTGTAATTCCCCTGGTTTTCCTGAAATCCCCTTTGGAAAGTGTATGAAAAGAGAAACCCTGTGCTTTCCCTTTTTTTTTTTTTTCTTCCCAGCGTTGTTACTGTTAACTATAAAGCACCTTTATTTCCAAATCACATCATATGTTTATAACTGTCTGCATTTTCTAGATTGTTTTTGAGTACTCATTCAAATGGCTCCTCGTTTATCACCACCAGGTGGCAGACGTTAGACACTAAAATTCTGCTGCTTTGAAATTCTCTAGAAATGATTGCGTCAAGGCAGCTCTTCCTCTTCCTGGAGTGTGTGTTGTGTATGTTTTGAATGTACAATGCCCCCCAGTGATAGCTCACGGATCTAAAGAGCTGCACAAGGAAAACAGAACATGGAATGAGCAATAGTGGGCTCATTACTGCAGGAATAAATCAATACTAACTGACATGTTAACTGAAACTGGTTCTGGTAAGAACAGAGTGCTTTTGTTCGCATCTATGACCAAGCATTACTAAGCACAACAATGCAACATATTTCAGAAATGCTACAAGACTGCTTTGTCCTGCACGCATGCCAGTGGCAATCACAATTACAAACACAGGTAGTACGTCTGAGAAAAATTTCAACCAATCATCCAAGACATAGAATGTCAAAAGCAAATCTAAAGCAAAAGCCACTGGACTTATTTGAGTTTCTTATTGAGTTTCTGGACTTATTTGAGAAGTGAAGGAGCGCGAGTGGTGTCTTTAGGAAAACTCAAATAGGTCCAATTGCCTTTGCTTTGCATTTGATTTAGAAACAGTGATTGCTCAGCACTCCTTTTCATGAATGGATACAATGTGCATAATCTGATATGAGTGTGAACACAAAAACACCTGGGTTCCCACACTTCTTTTTGCTATGTAAAGGCTTTTATGTAGTATGTAGTGTGTACAGTTTCAACAGTTTTTGTCGGTGTGAAGCACATCTTTCAGAGTGCTGATGTGATGTATTGTACCTGCAGCCTTTGTTTGTGAATTAAAGGTACTTTCGTCATGGGTTAGTTCCCTCGAAACGCAAAAGCAGACAAGTTTCATGTTACACTAGAAAAAAGCCCATCCCGACATTTGGCTTACTGATACAGGTGAGGTTTGGATTAATCAACCTCTAAGACTTTTGTACTATTGCTTTTGAAATGAATGGAATGGAAGTTTGATTACTACATTTAAAACTTATCAAATGGTTATCTGACAAAATATTGTACCAGTTTATGTGTTAATATAAATAAAGAAATAGTTCCTAAGAAAACCATAAGAGTTGATGGGGAATATCCACAGCATCACAACAATATTTATGGACTGGCAACTTGAGCTAAAAGAAATTCACACTTTGATTTAAACAAAATCATCACATTAATTCTAAACTATGTAAGTGACTTTACACCAGCGGCAGCGAGAAAAAAAATATTTTTTTCTTCTACATGTCCTCGATGCAACACTTTACTAGGGCTGAATATTAAATGTTTGCACAAAGCAGGACATCCACACCTAAAATACCATGTTTTTATGCCACAAATGTTTTCAACTTCAGTAAATCCCATATTGTTTTATAGCAGCAATTTAATCAAATTGATGTTTTGTTTTTTGTTTTTTTAAAATATGTGGTTCCCCCTTGAGGTTTACTTCCGTACTGCTCCATTTCAGTTTGTCTGTTTAAAAAAACCCTCAGTTGTGTGTTATCTCTTGTTGACAGTCAGTCCATTGCTGAAAATTTCCGTGCCCAGCATTTACATTAATGGAATTTTTACACCAAAAATGTGTCCGTGTGTGCGCGTGTTGTGCGTGGGTGTTTCCAGTTAAGGATGTAGTCACACAAAAAAGGAGGAGGAAGTGCGAGTTAGTTTAGAGAGTTGATCTAAAAAAAAAAAAAATAGTAAATTCGAAAGACGGGGAGGGATTAAGATTAGGAGAGACAGTATTTAGAAATACTTAACCAGCAACCATTGGTCAAATACTAAAAACTAAAAGTAAACATCAATAAGACTGTATCCGGTCGAGTACAGACACGTCTGATCTGAGTAAGATGAAACTCATTACATAAAGACTCACGGCCAAACCATTATGACTTCACATAACCACTGCAATCCAGAACAAACCAGACTGCGTCAATTGATGTGAAAAGGGCATAACACAGCAAAACATCCTGCTATTTTACTGTGTGACGAAATAAGAAAAACTGAAATACAGCAAATGTAGCATTTATTCAGGCAGATATTATGTCTGAGCATGTCACAACTTAAGGCAAAACTAGTGTAACTGAAGTGCATTTACACTGAATATCATTTAACTCTATGTTCTGTTGTTAAATGAGTAGTTTGACAGTTTACAGTCATGCAATGTCAGAAGTTATTAGCTGTAAAGAGTGTCATTTGTAAAATGTCTAAGGAAAATGATGATATCCCCAGCATGGGGATACTGTGTCCCCAGTCATGTACACAAAATGCTTGGGAATTCAAATGTATCTCTGGTTCTCAGTCATTTAGGTCATGGTATATCAATGAACCAAAACAAACAAACAAACAAACAAACAAAAAAACAAGCTGAAACGAGCGCAACTAGTCTTGTAGAGATTCTTGAAGACATTACATCCAAGTAGCTTCTTCAAATCTAAATGACTGGTGGGTAGTTTGGGTTTAAATAGGAAACTACAACTACAGGTAAGTCTCAGACCCTATATTCAAGTGTCTGATAGGCAACGCCCACAGATGTTCCTATTTAAACACCAACTACCCACCAGTCTCTTAGAACCGAAGAAGCTACTTGGATGACGTCCCTATGTTAAATTATTTCCATCGTTACCACTACACCACAAGTTACCACTTAACACATTTTGTGTACACAACTTACTGTGTTCTATTCACGACTTCCATTTCAAGGCGGCAGTAGTAGCTAGCTAGCTGGGATAAGCTGTTATCCCATTCCCAGCCTTCATTCTAAGCTAAGCTAAGCTACTGTTTTCTTGTTTCCGTTTTTTAGGAAAACAATCCCATTAAATGTCTTGCTATTTTAGATAACAAGAAACATTAAACACAAGTCGCAGCAATTTTAAGTGCAATCAGCTAGTCTGTTTCTGCCTGTTCTCAATACTATGCTAAACTAAGCTAAGCTAAGCTATGGTAGTCACTAGCTCATTGTCAGCACTGACACTAAACCTGCCCTCGTATTTGTCTGTTCTTCAATAATATACAAAGTATTATGCATAACTATGTAAAATAATTTAGAGATGCTGTGACCACATTTACTTTTAATTTTAATAGCGGCAGTATGGCTGTTCCTCAGTTTCCATTCTTATGTTTTGCACAGTCACAACATACAACATACACAAGACACATTAAGAAAGCAATAAGCACGTTTCTCAAAATGCTTTTAGCTTTGAGCAAAAATCATGAAGAACTTAACAAACCAGACAAAAGCAAGCATTTACTTATATTTTGGTTTGGCTTATTTGCATAACAAATGACTCACAGCTTGCTTTGGAAGCACTTTCATGCAAAAATTCAAATTTGAATTTGAGACGGGAGGGGTGGAGAGTTTGGGCTCTCCCACATTAGCAGGAAGTGCACGGGGCTCTCCCCTCGTTTCTGCCGTCAACAACAACTTCTTTCATTTCTCCTCTCTTCATTAGACTGTCAGAAATATCCACATCTCTGTCATTTCACTAAGATTCTCGACCACTCTCCGTCAAAAATGTCACCTTGAAACTGGAAACAGAATGCCTTCCGCATTCTCTAAAAAAGGGATATACTTATTCATGTAAAATGCATTCAGTGTTTGTTGGTACCACTAGAGGGAGTAGATTAGTTTTGAGTGAAACTAGCAGACAAAAAGCCTTTGTATTGTGAAGCCTGTTTGTGTGGTACGTGCAGAATGTGATCACAGAGTACGCCAGTGTTCACAACAAAAACAGGCCATTCTCTCCATGTACTTCTCTTGATTCTTTAATTTATTTTAATCCGGCTTGACAACAAACACTGAGTTAATATCCAAAGCACATGAAGGAGATTGCACATGTCGCCCAGACCTATCAGTCAGAGCATTGTACACCCTGTGGTGACTCTCACCGGACACATGGTCCGTTAATGCCATAAACATGGACAGTAACTAGTTTAATTTGAAAGTTGGTGTTGATTATTTATCATCCACTCATTTAAGATATAAAGCACATACATTTTCTAGCTTTAGTGTGAAAGGTTAACCTTGATAAGATATTGTATCTGGACTAGGTGTGGCTACAGCACGTCGAGCACATGTCTTGAAGGTCAAAGTTGGATCGTACGACTTAACTTTATATGGTACTTGTGAAGAGACATATAAAGTATTATTGAGTTGCTGTGGTGGAAGAAGCATTTATTACTTATGTGCTTCTCATGACAGCAGGCTGAGCTGAGTTTGCACCGGAACTTCCATATAAGTCCTTCCTCTCGGATAAGAGAAATGCGAAGTTCATTCTGACTGGAATGACTGACTGGAACTTATCTCTTTGATATGCCGTGCTTTATCTTTTAATGGTTCTTTCTGAAGCCGAGCCTGCTGCTTGCTGACAGTGCTCACTGATCATATTGCTTCTTTGGGATCATCAATTTTCAGTCAGTCTGTATTGACAATATGCCTTCACATTTCTTCTCTCACAATCTGTGCAATGATTCTGACATGGTTTAATACAATGTCTTCTTTTGGTTAAATAACAATAATAATAAAGTATCTCATATATCCATGGATTTAGTAAAGCTTGGTAAAAAGCATAAAGCTGGTAGCACATGTACTTCTCAGCCCTGGTTAATGTTGGAGTGAAACCTGATTAGGTGAGTAGGTTTTAAAACATTCCACTCTGAAGGTCCTTGTGTTGGACTGGGCCATATCTGATTATTCGTTATCTTGGGTTATCTTGTCCTGCATGGCCTTCCATTTGATTAGTTTTAATCTGTTACTCTGTGAATTTGGGCGTTTTGTTTCAGGTAGAATTTTCTTAAAATAACTGAGGGCTTAAGGATTTAGGCTGACAGCCTGTTCTGACCAAACCCAGCCTCTCTATAATGTGTATGATTAACACCTGCAGTAATGCCTACCACTCCTTCCAGCTACGTCATTTTTGAGGTGTGGTAACCTTAACTAACTGGGTTCGACTGATGTAATCTGGACGCCCATTGCTCTGTCAGGTCTGTAGGCAACATGCTAATCTACATCTTTGTTAAGAACCTAAGTAAGTAAATGCACTGTCTGGCTTTAAAAAAAGGTCACACACTCTAATATTTCGTTGGACTGCACATATTCTCTGTGGCATTGTATCCATAAGCTTCTGCAGTGTCACCAGATTTATTTCCATCCAGTGTTGCGTTAATTTTTCACCAAGATCTTGTATTGATGATGGGAGAGTCTGACCACTGCACAAAGCCTTCTCCATCACATCCCAAAGAGGTCTGGACTCTGTGGTGGCCAATCCATGTGTGAAAATAATGTCTCATGCTCCCTGAACCACTCTTTCTCAATCTGAGCCCCATGAATCCTGTCATTGTCATCTTGGAATATGCCCGTGCCATCAGGGAAGAAACAGTCCATTGATGGAATAACCTGGTCATTCAGTATATTCAGGTAGTCAGCTGACCTCATTCTTTGGACACATAATGTTGCTGAACCTAGACCTGAGCAACTGCAGCAACCCCAGATCATAGCACTGCCCCCATGGGTGCATCACTCATCATCTGCCTCTCTTCTTACCCTGATGCATTGGTTCCCAACTACCCCTCCAGTATCTTAACTCAATTTTAGTAGTTTCTTCAATCTCCTTAGATGTTTTCTCTGCTTGATGCATGCCAATGATTTGACCCTGCTCAAACAGACTAACATCTTTTCTATGACCATGCGATGTGTCTTTCGACATGGTTATTTAAGAAATGAGAAGCTACTCATTGCATCATTTGGGGTTAAAGAACTTGTTGCCAGCTGCAAGATAATAGCCCATACAGTAATTATCCAATAGGAGGCTCGTACCTATTTGCTTAGTTAAATCCAGGTGGCGATTTTTTTTGGGGCCAGACAGTGTATATCTATCTACAGTATATTTCCCCTTTTTACACTTTTTACATTTAAAACATCTTTTATACTCAACACACCATTCACAGACTACCTGGGTCCTAAATGGAAACATTTATTGTGTTTTTCCAGTCATTTATTCATTTTTACACTTTTTTATTCACTTCTTTCATTGAATTTGTTACACATAACAACATTGTTTTAGGATCAAACACACAACCCGAGCTGTGTGCCACTGCTTATTCCATGGCTGAAAATAATGCCCCGCCTATGTTTTGTCTCTGAACTGTTTTGGAAAGACAGCTGAGAACACACCTAAAGGAGCTTCCAGTCAACAGGAGCATCCAGACATTCGGTTATAAGGAAAAAATTCTTGAATTACTCAACACCTGTAAATGCATTAGTAGTGCCTTTGGGTAGGGTGTGATCCTGAAAGCTCTTGAAGCGTCAGCTGAATGGATTCCTTCGACATGTTGGGGCAAATGATGTTTTATCTGCCAAGCCCACTGTGGGAAATGATATCACCATGGGAAAAGAATTTTGGTTTTTGTTTTGTAGTTTTTTTTTTGGTATTGTTTTTTGACAGAGCTGCAGCGTTCTTGAGTAATACTTGACCATATTTGGTGTTCCAGTTGACATGAGATATCTACCTTTATAACATGATAAAAAATGATAAATAACTTAAAACTAAAAAAATAAACAAGAAATATTATACATAAAATGTTATTTTCTTCTTTCACTTTGGTAATAAATACAAAATATGACAACACAAACTAAGTTTGTCATGAATTCCAAACCACTCAAATGGACGTGAAACTGCCCAATCTGGAACGCTGCTGGGTGACTACTTACAGCATGGCAGGATGGTAAACTACTGTAGCAGAGGCCCTAATGAATGATATGCTAATCAATCTGTCTTCTATTATGCGTCACCTAGTATGACCTTGTATCATGTATTCTCCTACCTTGTACTCTATCCTACCTCAGTTTTTCGTTTCCACTGGCGAGTCCTCCCTTATGTTCTGGGTTCTGCTCAAGGCTTCTTCTGTTTAAAGGGAGTTTTTCTTGCCACTGTTGCCTTAGTGCTTGCTCTTGGGGTTTCAGTCTCTGGGTTCTGTTGTCTTCAGACAGTTTGCTTTGTTATTGATGCTATATTATATACAACTGAACTGAATTGAATCAGCTTCAGACACAGAGAGTCAAAGTCAAAACAGCGACAAGCAGGACGTCACAGTACAAGAAACCGGAAATGTTATGGTAATTTCCAATACCACTGAAGTTCCTCAGATCTCTATTCCAAATCTGATCCAAAAAATAAATAAATATATATGCATCAAGTTGTGTAATTAAATATGGACCAAACTAAGTTACGATGATGCATGCTTGAAGTTTTCTTTGATAAGGGCTGTTATGCCATGCTCACAAATTCATTTTATGTTTTACTTTGTTTAAATCGCTAAGACTTTGCATTTTAACAAATATAACAATAATTGAAGCGGAAGTTGATTTGTCTTCCACAGGAATATGCTCACTTTTATTTTATTCATTTATTTATTTTTTCCACGAAGACTGATAATAAAAATAAAAAGAAGTTTGACTGAAACGCACACACACTAATGTTTAATTCCATGCATTTTGCCTTAGTAGCTTTCTTTCCTGTAAACTTATACTAATCTCTTTCTCTAATGTTAAGCAAATTACTTATCCTAAAAGGGACTCTTCTTCAAGTTACCGCAATGTGAGCACGTAAACAAATGTTTCCCTACAACATGAGTAATAGCGAAAGAAATCCCCCATAACAGATTCAACTAGAAAACAAAACATGGGAAAAATTAGAAAAATGTCTTGCTTTCAGTTTGTTCCAAGCTCTTGTTGTGGCAGTGGGGCCTGATAAAGTTGAATGGGCGAAAAGCTGAATGGAGCCAGACAGGGGGAGGCATGCATGGCGTTCACGGTCACATGGCGGATCGCGTTTCCTTTGTCTCTAAACCCTATGGCCGGCTTTGTCGAGAGAGGGGATCCGATTTCCCGTGTCTTTGATGTCTCCTCCTCCCACGCTTCTATGCCTCCTCTCTCCATAGACTCCCATTCGCCCTCCCACCCAGGCACACACACACACACACACTTGTTCATGCCTGCTGCTTTACTGGAAACCAGACACATGGCCGTGCTGGTGGAAGCTGGCTCTGAGCCTCCATATTGAATGACTGCATGTGGAAAAAACTCAAGCTGATATGTAGAGCAGGCCTGAAAGCCCAAACTGGAGACGCCATCCAAAGATGGCTCATATTTTTATGGACAGAGGAGAGAGTGTGGAGTAAGTATTCTGCTTACACTGACTGTGGAACAGTACAATAAACAAGAGCTTCTGTTGAATGTCACAATGACAGGCTCCACATTTCTTTGAATTGTTGAATGCACATTGATGCTGCACCAGAGTTAAAAATATGTCATTGTGCTGAGGAATGAAAATAAGCAACCTTGAACTCAGATCCTATCCAGCTTTAGCAACACTGAGCTCAAGGTCATGTCTTCTTTGTCTGAAATCTTTCACACAGAGCAAAAAAATGAAAAACAATATTTGAACAATATTTACAGAGGTGCATGTTTCTTTCATTTGTGCAGTTGAAACCAGGCTCGGCTCAAACTCAGTGCATCACGGCCGTTTTCTTGGAAAGCACCTAGAGTGGCTTTCATTACCACCTATTGTTTTATATTGACTATAAGGGGCTATTGCAAACTGCTAGTATAAAGAAAGGCTACACATGAAAGTGAATGTGTGACAGTTTATGTCTTTTTGATCGTGGTCATTTTTCAAATAAAACAAACACTATAATGTTGTCAATTTGCACACCCTGGTGTCATTCCACCTGTAAAGCAGTCTGATAAACATTCATTCATTCATTCATCTTCTGTAATCACTTGTTTCTGTTAAGGATTGAGGGGTCTGCTGGATCCTATCCCAGCTGTCATCGGGCGAGAGGCGGGGTACACCCTGGACAGGTCTCCAGTCTATCACAGGGCTAACACAGAAGGACAGACAACCATTCACACGCACACCTACGGCCAATTTAGAATCACCAATTAACCTAATGAGCATGTCTTTGGATGGTGGGAGGAAGATGGAGTACCTGGAGAGAATCCACACAGACACAGGGAGAACATGCAAACTCCACACAGAAAGGCCCAGTCGGCCCATGGATTCGAACCCGGGACCTTCTTGCTGTGAGGTATCAGTGCTAACCATGGGCGTCACACCCGTGGGGGATGGGGGTGTTGCAACCCCCCCCCCCCACCTCCTAAGCTTTTAAAATGTTTGCCCGCCCTGGCAATGTATCAGCGTACCGAAATGGAGCGCACCTCAGTCCCCCAGACATGAAAACCCATTGGTCAAGTTAGATTGATTGACAGCCATCCAGCCAGTCACAGCCATTGGACCAGTCCCGGCTGCCCGGGAAAGTAAACAGTTACATGCTAACACTGAGCTGCCGTCAATCACTGCCACAGACAGCGAACAGAGCAGAAGAATGAAACGGTAATTTAAGTTAAGTTAATAACGTAGAATTTTCTCTGTAAATAACTAAACTATGTCTTGCTTTGTGACATGTCAGCTAATATTAAGCAAGCCAGGTGGCAAACAAAGTTAATGCAAGCCCAGTAAAGTTAATGGAAACTGACAGTTTTCTAGAGCCATTGATTTAGATATTATTCAACATTATCATTATTCTTTGTGTTAGGAATGACAAAAAGGAAAAGGTAGCAGAAGATTGGCTTATTTTTCCACTCAAGTTGACATGTAATTAGGTGACAGGAGGGAAACCGAAAGCTGTTAATCCATAAATGCACTAATTCAATTTTATACATATTCTTGCATTAATGACATGTAGGTGTTCATTTATGTAACTTAAAGCTATTTGTTGGAGTTTAAAACCTTCTTTTCGATGAAGAAAATCCCCTACATCAACTCATCCCTGTTACTGCTCTCAGAAACTAGACAAGAACAGAAATGAAGACAATGAAATGCAATAAAACTAATAAAATCTTAAATAATAAGAAGAATAAAATAATAATATCGAGTATGATAAAGGCTAGGATGACAGAATAGTTAAAACAGATTAGAACAACAAAATATTGTGAATTTTGTGAAATACTTAATAGATAAAAGAACAACAAAAGAAAGGAATGTTTCCTCATCAAAATCAAGGATGTAGAGGTTTGTTCTAGGTTTACATCAAATATATCAAAACGTCCATGTTCAGAGTTCTTTATGTAGGATGAGGAAGGGAAGTCCAGGAGTCAGGACAAAGGAGAGCACGGAGAAGATGAGGGAGAGAACAGGAGAGAAGAAGAAGGGGAGAACGTGAGAGGAGAGTGTTCTTGTCACTCACACTTGTTCCTAATAAAACATAAATTAATTGCTTAATACCATGGTATGTGATTGTTTGCGAATATATATCTTGGGTTATATCGCGTTGTGCTATAATGTACATTTTGAATGCAATATTATTTGCATATCCTCATGATGAAAATCTAGAAATGCATTGCATTAGTTTTGGAGACTGAAACAGGGACCAAAGGTGGTTGAGGTGCTCATGTGATACCCCTAGAACCCCCCCACTTTTAAAATTGCTGCTCCGCCCCTGGTGCTAACCACCTCTCCAATGTGCCGCCCGTCTGATAAACAATTACATTAAAATTAATCACAACCTCAAAAGGTGCTAATTTGGACCTGCATACTTGGTACTTGGTAAGTTCAATTACTTGACTGAAGTACAGTCTCTGGAAGACAGGGCAGAACTGTCATTCTGGAATTGGAACAGTAGTGTACTTGAAACGCATTCTGGGTTACCTGGCTGTACCAAGTCCACACATGTTCCCTCCTGATGAGTCCTCGATAACGGTGGAAACACAAGATCACACTGGGGCATTTTGATGGGTACTTTGAAGTGTAACAGTACTTGGGCAGCGACTGATGATGTTTCACAAGTACAGACAAGAATGCATACTAATAAACACCCTTGGTATCCACAGATGAAGTCATCACCATGTATTTGTGCCTACATACAAGATGGCCATTACGTCAGTTCTGGGCTAAACCGCTACAGGCCAGAAACCAAAACTCTTAACAAACCACCAGTGTTCACTTGACTTCATGCTGCAGTTTTTGCAAAGCATAATATTTACATTCAGCATGTGACCTAAATTTCCATATGGCCCGTCTATGGGAGGATAATCCATCTTAACGATCGTTGGGCATCTCCATCTAATTTAAACCTCAAAACAACATGTGGTATGTAAAGCATCCCTTTGATTGCATTGTTGTGGAGGCTTCTGTTGTCAGAAATGGAGGGGGCCCCCACCGTAGCGGGGTCCGCCAGCCAGACTGCCGGGGTCAGGGGGGCCTCTTCCCGCACACAGCCATTTAGCTATTGAGGCAGCGTCCTTCCTGCAGCCGGGCTGATGTCAGGGCTGAGGAATGTAGAAAACAGCACACTGGGGGGCCTTGTTCTCCCACTCTGAATAGTCCTTGGGCAAGAATCCAAACCACATGCCACACACGCAGCCTGAGTGAGGGGGCAGGGAGAAAGGGTCTAAGGAGAACACACAGGGAAAACATACTGGCAATGTGAGAGCAGTCTGAGGTAATACGGATGTAGTAACGGATGATTTGAGGTGATAAGAATTGAAACAGGAAAGAGAAGATCAAAGTTTGACAACTGAATCCAACACTGTAGTCCTATAAATCAAACACTTATAAATCATCACTTTTCTTTATATATAATATGTATATCTGTTTGTTTGCACACACATCAGTCTTTGATATAGAGTAAAGAACGCATTTGGACCTTGGTTGCTTATTGAACTTTTATGCGTACCGCTCCAATAGTTTTTAAACAGCATTACCAGCAATCAGATGTAAAATCCCCCCAACACAGGTGACAGGTGGACGGTATTCTATCTGTGGAATAAGTAACAGAATAAATTAAGGCCAAGGGACTTTTTGCAGAGGACAAATCAAACATGATGTCTGATTAAATAAAGTGGGCCGAATAAGAACGAAAGAGAAAGAGAGGACGAAAGCGAAAGAACAGCTCAAAAACCACACCCTAGGGCAAAAGCCAGTAATGACACTCCAGAGAAAGAAAGTTTTTGATTAAAGCTCAGACCAAGCAAATACCAGGACATCCTTGTCTTGATTGCTTCCAGACAAAGTCTTTCTTAAAGATTCAGAAAAAAAAAAGAGTGCGTGCTGTATACAAGGATCAAGAACTGCAGATAAGTCCTGTAGTTACGTAGATGAAGGACATCAAAACAGACATCACAGAACTTTGTGAGCCCAGACCAAATAACTCTGTGGGTAAAAACATGACTGATATTATGAGAAGTAATCAACCGAGATAACCCAAACAAATGACCTCCAGTATATACCAAACCAGGAAAGAGACTTTTTCGGTGACACCTAACAACCAGAATAATCCAACAACAACCAACAATTAGTCAGACTACTGTAACAATGTACTCAATGAATGAATGAATTACATAACGATGAGACACACCCAGTTTGACGCAGTCTGCATAATGACCGTACATTCCTTAAAAACATATGTACCTAAACATCTCAGATATCTAGAGAGGAATTCTGAGCAGTTCAGGATAGTATCGACTGCCAGATCAACTGATTCAGTTGAGGATACATCTGCTTGTTCCTGTTTGTATTCTTGAATATATTCATTTTATTTATTCCATTTGTTTCATAAGCAGCCTTCAGAATTCACATATATGGATTAATCAATGTCATTTATCAATGTCATTGTAACATTGTACCAAGGCTTGTGTGGCATGCAAGACATGTGACGTAAACAAACAGGAACCTCCGGGCAGAAAAATGAAGGCGGTGCGGAAGTAGTTCCTCAAATGGCCACTTGAGACTGGCTCCAAAAGTGAGTCAATCTCCACACCTTTTCATCAAAGCCGTGCCTGATATGAGAGACAAGTCGATGTCCTCCCAAGTTGCTAGTGGGGTTGTCCAAGAAACAGAGGGTGAGCGTTGCAATTACTGGGACATGGACCAGATGTTCAGGTGTGCATCAGCAAGAACTCCGCTAAGTTGACACTTGTGTGTGCACTTGGGTAAATTTGATATTGTGACTGTGAAGTGTTTTTACTACCATTAGATAGAGAAGGGCTGTATATATTCAGCTCTACTTAAACTCCACATGTTTGACCAGTTTTTGAATAAACAGCTTCAAAGCTTCAAAACCTCTCTTCAGGAATCCTATGGGAGACATTACTCTTTATATGCAGTCAATGGTAAAACCCTTTATCCTAGAAATTATGTTTGAGCAGAACTTACCTGGAACAGCAAATATGTTCTGAGGGCAAGTTAGTCATTCATTCAGTCATTCATTCATTCATCTTCTGTGACCGAATCACCAGTTAACCTAACCAGCATGTCTTTGGATGGTGGGAGGAAGCCGGAGTACCTGGAGAGAACCCACACAGACACAGGGAGAACATGCAGACTCCACACAGAAAGGCCCAGTCGGCCCATGGATTTGAACAAGGGACCTTCTCCCATGACCATTATGACTATAGCAAAGCTGTTCCTACTGTGCTGTGTTCACTGAAAATGTCCTCTCTTTTCGTTTTTAGCAAATTATTTAATCTTTCAATACAATATGCACTTTTTAGGTGTTTTTGCGGTCATGTTTAGGTGAAGCAGCATGTGACTAAAGTTAGAGAAAGATTGTTTCAGAAAAATAACAGTTATATTGTAGAATAGAAACGGAAATGTCACACTAAAGCACTGATGAAAGCTGTACTTTACTACCATTTTTACGTAAATGTACCTTTCACCACCAAACTTTAAAATAATGTTCTAGTTAAAGCCCTTAGCTGCAGTTTGAGAATTTGCATTATATAAACAGGGACTCATGTGAACTGAAGGTTATGTTGACATTGTAGACACACACACACCCTGACAGAATGTGACTACTCCGAGTGTAATGTTGTTTAAGAACGCACTGTACACTTGCTCCACATATATCTGATGAAGACACCTTGCAGCATTTCTCCTGAGCTCCTTTCTACGTTCTTGCTGTGGTGTGTCATCAGTCGATCTCTGAGTCTGACCTCTTCCATTACATGCTATGTTGTTGTAAGGTCCAGTCACGTCTGAGGGGATTACATCCTCCTCTTATGTAAGGCTTGCACAAGTCCAGACATGCACTTTTAACCAGTTATTTTGACTCAGAGCAGGAATCCGCCTCACTACTGGAGCTCAGGACAAAATGTTCCCAACTACTGATGCAGCATAAATGTGGAACAAAACAACCTGCTGCTCTCCACGTCGTCTCCCAGGACTTACATACTTAGACTTATATAGACTATAACAACAGAAGGGCCTGGCTATGGTCAGTAAGATTCCACAGGATGAATCCTACTGCTTATTATGGTCCCCATCTGTGTCTTTCAGCCAAATGTCAACTATTGATGAATTGTGATGACATCTAGCAGAGACATTATTATCCTTTGGAGAATGGATTGTATCTTATTTATTTATTTTTTAATTAGAGACAAACAACTAAAACACTTAGGAAATGTTAACATGCTACACTACAAACACGACTGATTTAAGTTAATTTCTTAAAAAAAATAGTTTTCAGTTCAGTTTAGTTTCATTTAGTTCTGAGAGTGTAATTTAAGGTTGTAATCATTTTTTATGTTACCACACACACTCTCTTCTCTTTACTTCCTCTTCTTTCTCTCGTTAAAGGAACTGGGGGGATGAGGAGCCACAGCTTCCTGAGGCATGCCCCTAGTCTGAGGATCAACCCGCATCACCACTTCCCACACCATTCATCCTAACCCTGCTACCCTTCTCATCCCCAACATCCAGCAACTCTCTCTCTCTCTCAGCGGCTATTTTTGAAAGGATTCAAGGGAAAGGAAACTGAGGGAGGCGAGAAGTATCGTTCTTGCGTCATTTTGGTCTTGTTAGGGAAATTCTAACATGTGAGGCACACTGAATTTAAGTTCAGAAGGTATTACAATACACACACAACAATTCCCACTTCCCCACATCCCAGTTTTTTATACATATATGCACCAGTAATGCTCATGCTTTTTGATGGATTACTGATGGTGACAGCCTAAAACTTCAGTATATTCCTGTATGTTATTTCACTTCTGTTATGATCCAGCTTCAGGATCGCAGCATAAAGTGGAGACAGGGATCAGCATTGCAAAAATAAAAGGTTTATTTCCATAAATGAAATTTTAAAAAAGGCAACCAGGCAATGGATGCAGGTGAAGAGTGGTATCTTCTTCAGGCCTCAGCCACGACCTGGACTATTTATCCAGACTTTCACAAGCGTGACCAACTGGTCATTACTGGTGATTAAGAGAGTGATTAAGTCCATTCAAGAGCCAAAGACACTTGCCCTGTCAGCACAGCGTCCAAGGGGGTGCAGTGGAACATAATTAATGTCAGTTAGTTTGCTTTTTTCACACATAGTTTGAATCCTCTCTTCATTTTGCAGTATCGTTACTTCCTTATAATTCTACCAAATCTAATCCATACAAGCAAAGTTCGTCTTGCCATGGATTCGTCTGTCGGTGGCATCATCTGCTTTATATAGATGATCTCGACATAGACAAAAGAGCCCCATCGGCTGGGTCATGCTGTTCATTTAGATAACAAAGTAGGCCAGTGCTGTTTTAAAAGGCTTATATCCTCACAGACATTCTGGTTCCACTTAAATGATGCAATACTCTATTATACACAGCTTACAGCCGGAGACGTCTGCTGTTAAAAAATGCATGTAAACAGCACTTAAGGGTACATCAGGTCTGCAGGCTTTGTGATTGGTTGATGCAACAGGAGAGCTCTTTAGTGGTTTAAAAAAAAACAGTCATCTTTATTTCACTGATATCCAAAAGAAATCCTTTTCATAATCCAGCAGACTCCCCAGAGACATCCAGCAACTGTAGAGAGGGGAGAAAAACATGCCCGCCCACAGGCTTTTGGTGGCATTGAAAGCATTTGAGGCTGCAGAAGGGAAAAAAAAGCTTTTGGGCAACATGTCTGATTCCTAAATCATAGCTTAAGGATGCAGGGAGGGATTTAAAAGAGGTGAACATTTGTAAGGAGCGTACTACACGGCGGATGGTGTTAAAGTGAGAATATAACCTTATTTGCATTTGTATAGATGCATTCACAAGAATAAAGAACTGAAGACTTTTATTCCGGAATGAGACATCAGCCTACGCAGATGTGAAATTAAAGGTGCAGTCTGTGAGTCGAAAGCTCTTCGGATAAGAAACTGACATCACTTCCAAATTGAACAGGTTCATTATACAACCAAAAAATGACTTCTAAATATACATTTTATGGTATGTTTTTATTTAACATCTGTGAATAAAACAGTTTTCACCTGCATAATGTTTGGAAAATTCAGAGAGAATTCAGGAATAAATGTATTTCATTATTTAGTTCACAACAAAAATGCAATCACAAAATTCTTCATAAAGTGCAATCAACAAAGCATCTTAGTGTGGTGACACACAAGTCTTGTTTTAGCTTATCTTTTGTCCTGTCATAAGAAGAAGGCAGGAAAGCTCAGCTTTTCAAAAACAGATAATGGTTTTCACCTTCACAGTCTGTGCATATTACACGCAGTTTATTAGGTACACAAATCTAAAACTAATGCAATCTACCCCTGGAGCCTTGCAATAATGTTCTGTTTGCTTGCTGAGGTATCATTAAACTGATTCAGAGAGGACAGTTATTCATTTTTTCATTCATTCATTCACTTAACTGCTTGTCCTGAATGATTGTTTCTGACAATATAAGTTGGAGAAATAAACTGTGTGGGTGAGATAAGATGAACCCTAAGCAAATAAAATCAAAACCTTTGCAAGTTAGGTCACTCTCAAGGTAATTAAAGTGACAGATAAGTGAATGGATATAAAATAAAAAGAGTGAATACTTGGAATTAGTGTTCAGAGGACGATGGATTAAAGCCGCAGGAGCTGATGGGCCGGCAGGAATGCACAGTGATACTTGTGTATTTGCACAGGTATTTGGCCCGATAAGGGTTCTTCTGAGTAAAGTTTTCCTCCCAGTAGATGATTTGTTCGCATCACCTGAAAAAGTAGCAGATAAAAGATGTTATCATATCATTCATTGCAAAAACTGTTCATTGAAAAAACATCGTCTTCACTTAGCTGTTCCTCATTCCATCTTTATCAAGTTAGCTATTAAAAGACTAAACCTAAATTATTCATCAACCAGTCATCCGTGTTTGTCAAATGTGTTTTCATTTGAAGGACTGGACAAACTCTATTAGGTGCAGCAACGGCAATCAGTTAAAGTAATCAGGCATAAAAACATCCGGGTATGAAGTACAAACAATGACAGTAAGCAGTTCATGGCATTTAAAACGTACTTTCGCACTTCTCAGTGTGGCATTCACTGCTTCCCTGTTTAATCTATTCTGCTCTTTACAACTCTGCAGATATACTGTACCACAGCCAAATGGCACCTGACGTGGCTGTGTTTGAAATATTTCCACAACAACTGCATCATGGGGTATGTCCAGAAAGGTGTGTCCATGTGGTTGGTATCGAGAACTGATCCAAACAGCAAAACTGAACTATGGGGAATCAAAACAAACACAAACAATGTTGCATTTCCCAAAAACACCCAGAGTGGAAATTTCAAGGCAAGAATACACTTAAACGGAAAGCTACTACTACTACACTCACTGTTACATCCCTCTGCGCCCCAACAGGCCTTGCAGTGACAGTTCAGGTTCCTCTGGGTGGTTCATGGGCTTAATAGGAAGACAGAACTTTTCAGCTTCAGAGCTGTCTCACCATGACCCTTGAGCTGGGTCGTAACAACTTGAACTTTGTTCAAACATTTACAGTGATGCATTCGCACAACATCTCCTGTCTTTCATTGTCTTTCCCCGGTCTGTGACATTTTCAAAATACCTAATGCAACCAAATTGCATTGTGTTTTGGAGAAAAATAAAACGTGGCAGGGTCACAGGTAACACAACTCAATATGACAATCATCAATACGGGCTGGAGTTGTGACAAGTTTAAGTAGGACAAAAGTCAACATGGGATCAGCAGTGGTGTGGGATTGTCAAAGCACAGGGAGTTGCATGATTGTAGGCACGTGGAACAATGAAAAAAGTGGACCATACACTTGGAGTGTACATTAAAACCGCTGCATAGACGTGACCAAGACCAGTGGAAGCTGTTTGTGTCTGAGAGACAACAGCCGTTTGCTCAGATGGAAGACATTTGTCGTTTTAGTTTTCTTCCACATTTTGTTATGTTACAGCCTTATCCAAAAATGGATTAAGTTAATTTTTTTCCTCCAAATTCTACACACAACATGCCATA